>CM062506.1:44140202-44196698 GCA_031479575.1 Coregonus ussuriensis | reverse complement strand
ACACACTGAGGCCTGCTGCTAGGTAACAACACACTGAGGCCTGCTGCTAGTAACAACACACTGAGGCCTGCTGTAGGGTAACAACACACTGAGGCCTGCTGCTAGGTATCAATATAACAACACACTGAGGCCTGCTGCTAGGTACAATATAACAACACACTGAGGCCTGCTGAACTTGCTAGGTAACAACACACTGAGGCCGGCTGCTAGGTACAATATAACAACACACTGAGGCCTGCTGCTAGGTACAATATAACAAACACGAGGCCTGCTGCTAGGTACAATACTAACAACACACTGAGGCCTGCTGCTAGGGTACAATATAACAACATACTGAGGCCTGCTGCTAGGTAACTCAACACAACACTGAGGCCTGGCTGCTAGGTACAATATAACAACACACTGAGGCCTGCTGCTAGGTAACAACACACTGAGGCCTGCTGCTAGGTACAATAACAACCACTGAGGCCTGCTGCTAGGTACAATATAACAACACACTGAGGCCTGCTGCTAGGTACAATAACAACACACTGAGGCCTGCTGCTAGGTACAATATAACAACACACTGAGGCCTGCTGCTAGGTACAATATAACAACACACTGAGGCCTGCTGCTAGGTAACAACACACTGAGGCCTGCTGCTAGGTACAATATAACAACACACTGAGGCCTGCTGCTAGGTACAATATAACAACACACTGAGGCCTGCTGCTAGGTAACAACACACTGAGGCCTGCTGCTAGGTACAATATAACAACACACTGAGGCCTGCTGCTAGGTACAATATAACAACACACTGAGGCCTGCTGCTAGGTACAATATAACAACACACTGAGGCCTGCTGCTAGGTACAATATAACAACACACTGAGGCCTGCTGCTAGGTACAATATAACAACACACTGAGGCCTGCTGCTAGGTACAATATAACAACACACTGAGGCCTGCTGCTAGGTACATAACACACACTGAGGCCTGCTGCTAGGTACAATATAACAACACACTGAGGCCTGCTGCTAGGTAACAACACACTGAGGCCTGCTGCTAGGTACAATATAACAACACACTGAGGCCTGCTGCTAGGTACAATATAACAACACACTGAGGCCTGCTGCTAGGTACAATATAACAACACACTGAGGCCTGCTGCTAGGTACAATATAACAACACACTGAGGCCTGCTGCTAGGTACAATATAACAACACACTGAGGCCTGCTGCTAGGTACAATATAACAACACACTGAGGCCTGCTGCTAGGTACAATATAACAACACACTGAGGCCTGCTGCTAGGTACAATATAACAACACACTGAGGCCTGCTGCTAGGTACAATATAACAACACACTGAGGCCTGCTGCTAGGTACAATATAACAACACACTGAGGCCTGCTGCTAGGTACAATATAACAACACACTGAGGCCTGCTGCTAGGTACAATATAACAACACACTGAGGCCTGTGCTAGTACAATATAACAACCACACTGAGGCCTGCTGCTAGGTAACAAACACACTGAGGCCTGCTGCTAGGTACAATATTAACAACACACTGAGGCCTGCTGCTAGGTACAATATAACAACACACTGAGGCCTGCTGCTAGGTACAATATAACAACACACTGAGGCCTGCTGCTAGGTACAATATAACAACACACTGAGGCCTGCTGCTAGGTACCATATAACAACACACTGAGGCCTGCTGCTAGGTACAAATATACAACACACCTGAGGCCTGCTGCTAGGTACAATATAACAACACACTGAGGCCTGCTGCTAGGTACAATATAACAACACACTGAGGCCTGCTGCTAGGTACAATATAACAACATACTGAGGCCTGCTTGCTAGGTAATCAACACACGGAGGCCTGCTGCTAGGTTCAATATAACAACACTCTGAGGACCTGCGGCTAGGTACAATATAACAACACACTGACGGCCTGCTGCTAGGTACAATATAACAACACCCTGAGGCCCTGCTGCTAGGTACAATTATAACAACACACTGAGGCCTGCTGCTAGGTACACATATAACAACACACTGAGGCCTGCTGCTAGGTACAAGATAGACAACACACCTTGAGGCCCTGCCTGCTAGGTACAATATAACAACACACTGAGGCCTGCTGCTAGGTACAATTTAACAACACACTGGAGGCCTGCTGCTAGTAACAACACACTGAGGCCTGCTGCTAGATACCTGGAGGCCTGCTGCTAGGTACATATAACAACACACTGAGGCCTGCGGCTAGGTAACAACACTCTGAGCCTGCTGCTAAGGTACAAATTAAATTAAACCCCACACACTGAGGCCTGCTGCTAGGTAACAACACACTGAGGCCTGCTGCTTAGGTACAATATAACAACACAACACTGAGGCCTGCTGCTAGGTACAATATAACAACACACTGAGGCCTGCTGCTAGGTAACAACACACTGAGGCCTGCTGCTAGGTAACAACACACTGAGGCCTCTGTCTCTGTCCCATCTATTACCAACCAGGAGCTTTGTGCTCTGTTCTTACGCTATTGCCGAAATGTTTGTTTCTCAACAATATTTTGACGTACAGTGAAACACTCCAAGACAGTGACACATTTGTTGTTGCTTTGGCTCTGTACTCCAGCTTTAAATGATACAATAACTATGAGGTTTGGGGCGGCGGGTAGCTTAGTGTTTAAGAGTGTTGTGCCAGTAACCGAAATGCCGCTGGTTCTAATCCCCGAGCCGACTAGGTGAAAAATCTGTCGATGTGCCCTTAAGCAAGGCACTTAACCCTAATTGCTCTGGATAAGAGCGTCTGCTAAAATGTTTAAATCACATCTTACTATCATATACAAATCACATCTTGTTTTTGCATAGCATGCCTTTATTTCTTCAAGTTACTTTTTGTATTTATGACATGATGCTACCATTATGTAGTAATGCCAGCACATAAAAACAAGGGGGGGGGGGGTTGTCAATGTAAATAGTCTGGGTAGCCATGATTAGCTGTTCAGGAGTCTTATGGTTTGGGGGTAGAAGCTGTTAAGAAGCCTTTTGGACCTAGACTTTACAATTTTTAGGGCCTTCCTCTGACACCACCTGGTATAGAGGTCCTGGATGGCAGGAAGCTTGGCCCCAGTGATGTACTGGGCTGTACGCACTACCCTCAGAGGCCGAGCAGTTGCCATACCAGGCGGTGATGCAATCAGTCAGGATGCTCTCGATGGTGCAGCTGTAGAACTTTTTGAGGATATGAGGACCCATGCCAAATCTTTTCAGTCTCCTGAGGGGGAATAGGCTTTGTCGTGCCCTCTTCACGACTGTCTTGGTGTGTTTCGACCATGATAGTTCGTTGGTGATGTGGACACCAAGGAACTTGAAGCTCTCAACCTGTTCCACTACAGCCCCGTCGATGCTCAATCCTCTTTTTTTTTCCTGTAGTCCACAATCATCTCCTTTGTCTTGATCATGTTGAGGGAGAGGTTGTTATCTTGGCACCACACGGCCAGGTCTCTGACCTCCTCCCTATAGGCTGTCTCATCGTTGTCGATGATCAGGCCTACCACTGTTGTGTCGTCGGCAAACTTAACGATGGTGTTGGAGTCGTTCCTGGCCATGCAGTCATGGGTGAACAGGGAGTACAGGAGGGGACTGAGCACGCACCCCTGAGGGGCCCCCGTGTTGAGGATCAGCGTGGCAGATGTGTTGTTACCTACCCTTACCACTTCAGTGCTACGGGTCGGTAGTCATTTAGGAACAGCTGGTGCTCTCATGCATGCTTCAGTGTTGCTTGCCTCGAAGCGAGCATAGAAGTGATTTAGCTCGTCTGGTAGGCTTGTGTCACTGGGCAGCTCGCGGCTCTGCTTCCCTTTGTAGTCTGTAATAGTTTTCAAGCCCTGCCACATCCGACGAGCGTCGGAGCCGGTGTAGTACGATTCAATCTTAGTCCTGTATTGACTCTTTGCCTGTTTAATGGTTCGTCGGCGGGCATAGCAGGATTTCTTATAAGTGTCCGGGTTAGAGTCCCGCTCCTTGAAAGCGGCAGCTCAACCCTTTAGCTCAGTGCGGATGTTGCCTGTAATCCATGGCTTCTGGTTGGGGTATGTACGTACAGTCACTGTGGGGACAACGTCATCGATGCACTTATTGATGAGGCCAGTGACTGATGTGGTGTACTCCTCAATGCTATCTGAAGAATCCCGGAACATATTCCAGTCTGTGCTAGCAAAACAGTTCTGTAGCTTAGCATCTGCGTCATCTGACCACTTCCTTATTAACCGAGTCACTGGTGCTTCCTGCTTTAGTTTTTGCGTTTAAGCAGGAATCAGGAGGATGGAATTATGGTCAGATTTGCCAAATGGAGGGCGAGGGAGAGCTTTGTATGCGTCTCTGTGTGTGGAGTAAAGGTGGTCTAGAGTTTTTTTTTTCCTCTGGTTGCACATTTAACATTCTGGTAGAAATTAGGTAGAACGGATTTGTTTCCCTGCATTAAAGTCCCCGGCCACTAGGAGCGCTGCCTCTGGATGAGCGTTTTCCTGTTTGCTTATGGCTGTATACAGCTCATTGAGTGCAATCTTAATGCCAGCATTGGTTTGTGGTGGTAAATAGACAGCTACGAAAAATGTAGATGAAAACTTTCTTGGTAAATAGTGTGGTCTACAGCTTATTATGAGATACTCTACCTCAGGCGAGCAAAACCTTGAGACTTCCTTAGTATTAGATTTCGTGCACCAGCTGTTGTTTACAAATATACACAGACCGCCACCCCTTGTCTTACCGGAGTCAGCCGTTCTATCCTGCCGGTGCAGAGTATATCCCGCCAGCTGTATGTTATCCATGTCGTTGTTCAGCTACGACTCGGTGAAACATAAGATATTACAGTTTTTAATGGCCCGTTGGTAGGATATCCGTGATCGTAGGTCGTCTATTTTGTTTTCAAATGATTGTACGTTGGCTAATAGGACTGATGGTAGAGGCAGAGTACTCGCTCATCGTCTGATCCTTACAAGGCACCCCGACCTACATCCACGATATCTCTGTCTCTTTCTCATGCGAATTATGGGGATTTGGGCCTTGTCGGGTGTCTGTAGAATGTCCTTCGCGTCCGACTCTTTGAAGAAAAAATCTTGGTCCAATACGAGGTGAGTAATCGCTGTCCTGATATCCAGAAGCTCTTTTTGGTCATAAGAGACGGTGGCACAAACATTATGTACAGAATAAATTACAAATAACGCGAAAAAACACACATAATAGCACAATTGGTTAGAGGGCTGTAAAACGGCAGCCATCTCCCCCGGCGCCATTTACCCTGAAATAAAATCTGTTTCACTGTTAATTTCTGTGTCATCAACCTAATAAAGCATTATGACCATGAACTGACAAAGGACACCTGGGACTTGATTTCTCCCTGGCGTTATTGTGGAGACAAATTTATTGTGAAGACACACAACACAATTTAGTCTTCAGTTCCAAATTACACCAGTAGAGGTCATTTGTTACATAAATGATAGCAAAATTATGATTTTGGTGACATTCACAACATTTATAAGGCATAATTATTTTTGCAATACCAATGCGAGCGTGTTGACAATTCATTATTGGCTTTATTACGAATTAACATTGCATTTATTTGTAGTGCTTCCATTTCACTTGCCACTCAAGGATTGGTCCAGCAGAGAGGCAAACCTAGGTAGCTACTGGCTTCAGGTAAAGTCAGAGACGGTGGGTAATGAAGGGTCCTTGCTATCCGGGGTCCTTGGGATGTCCCTATGCCATTGAAGTTGACATTTAAAATTGTTAAAGTAAGGGTTGAGATTAGGGTAAGATAAGGGTTATGGTTAGGGGTCTAGAGTAAGGATGTCCCAAGGATCCCGGATAGCACTAGCTATTTGTGGTTATGTAGCTAGTGTATGGTGTGATTCATGGAATGGCAGCTAGCAAGCTCACTACATATTGGAATCAAAATAACATCTTGTACATTGTGCTAATTGTTATAAATCCTGCATGCTACACTAGCTCTGAGCCATGCATAAGCACAGCCATCCGCACAAGCTGTTCACAACTAGCTAGCTAACAGGCTCGTGGCTAATGCAGCAATCGCTATGCTAATGCATAAACAGCTAACTCGCCATTCCATCCTGTTGCTAAAGTTACCCGATGCTAGCCAGCCCTGACAGAAGCACAAAACAATCGATAATATATTAAGTGATCATTACTTATTTATTGACGTTTACAGTGTCACTTTCAATCAGGCACTGACGCTATCTATCTAAGAAAACACAGATGACCTGTAAGCACAGATGACCTGTAAGCAGAACTGAAGTAGCAGTGCAAGCTAAGAGCATCTGGCGCGAGTAATATTGATCTGCGAGAATTCTCAAGCTGTGAGATTTTTCACTCTGTGATGTCACAATCACAGCCAATCGCAAGTGTCAAAATTCTCTCAACAATCATCTGTTTCACGCTGTGAGCTTTTTCACATGACACAGGCCCGCAACAAGCAGGCTGGTTGTTAGTTATTCTCATGTTTTGACCCAGCCATTAATTCTCATCATTCTATTCATTCGATGTTGCTATGCTAAACACATCATTAGCATGTAGCTAGCTAGCAGAGATTCAGTGACGATGAGAGACTAGAACTTCAGTAAATAATGATGTAATAAATATTCAATAGGCCTACATAGGCTGCACTGCGCTGGTTGGTGAGTGTTTAAGGTTGACATGGTGAATTATTAGTTTCATATTCATTATTGGGCTAGCCTACTGGAACAATTGCATTTGTATTAATGATACTTTTTTGCACTGGCTGCAGAGGCAGACAGGTAGGTTTATACAACCCCCAACTGTTGCAAACCAAATAGTAGCATGGAAAAATAGTGTGTAGCCGATTTTTTCAGAGGGAGATGAAGTTTAAGAATTTCTTGTGTGGGCTGCTGGACAGTGGAATTATGACATTAACACTCAAGGTATTTTGTGTGAGTTGCAACTCCCGCATATCAACCAATCAGCATCCAGGAAACAAACAGCCCATTTCATAATTAAGAAATAAGGCCTGAGGGGGTGTGGTATATTGGCCATATGTTTTGTTGTACCTGTGGTATATGGTCTGATATACCACGGCTTTCAGCCAATCAGCATTCAGTGCTCGAACCACCCAGTTTATTATAGGCTATGTTGGAGCGGTTGAATGTTAGGCTATCCTGTAAACTACATTAACTATTATTCATGATGATAACCTTTCCTCGAAAAACCCAACCAATCATCACTGTCCCTTGTCTCCATGGCATAACTGTGATTTATTTAACCTTGTGTCTTGTTCCATAGCCAGGAAACACACAGACACACTGACACACAGCAGTAGAAATATGTATGGGAAAACAAATCAGAATTCCCCCTGCGTCAGGAATTCCGTGTAGAGGAGTAGCCGGCTGCAACAAGAGGACCCGTCAGACCGGTGTAGCGGTGCGGAGGGTGTGGACTGGTTGGGCAGAAGGGCAGGACGCATACTTCGTCCTGGTTATGCTGTAGGCTACTGGCTGCGCTGCGCACTGTTTGTCTGGATCTCATCGGCAGCCTAAAGTGCCCAACGCTTTCTATCACCACTTTGCTATTCACATTTATCCATAGAGACCCTTGGATTTGTACATGCGCGTCATTTCTGACCCGTGGAGGGATTTTACGCACCGGCAACTTGGGGCTGATCTTATCGAATCCGAATGGAATCAAACAGCAAAGCAGGAAAACATGGTAGGTTGAGCTGCAGATATATGGAATATTGTGTGATGTCTGTTCATATTTAGAGAACCTCCTTTTTTATGCTCTACAAGGTAACATCCGTTTGATTCCATTCCTCAATGGGCTTTGTGACCAGGTATGCTTGAGTGCAATGTGATTTGTTTGACTGTCTGAGATTGTTGTCCTGCATCTTGTGTAGGGCTGACTGTCTGAGATTGTTGCCATGCGTCTTGTGTAGGGCTGACTGTCTGAGATTGTTGTCCTGCGTCTTGTATGTCTTGTATAGGGCTGACTGTCTTGTACAGAGCTGACTGTCTTGTATAGGGCTGACTGTCTTGTATAGGGCTGACTGTCTTGTATAGGGCTGACTGTCTTGTATAGGGCCGACTGTCTTGTATAGAGCTGACTGTCTTGTACAGGGCTGACTGTCTTGTATAGGGCTGACTGTCTTGTATAGGGCCGACTGTCTTGTATAGAGCTGACTGTCTTGTACAGGGCTGACTGTCTTGTACAGGGTGAACTGTCTTGTATAGGGCTGACTGTCTTGTATAGGGCTGATTGTCTTGTATAGGGCTGACTGTCTTGTATAGGGCTGACTGTCTTGTACAGGGTTGACTGTCTTGTATAGGGCTGACTGTCTTGTACAGGGCTGACTGTCTTGTATAGGGCTGACTGTCTTGTATAGGGCCGACTGTCTTGTATAGGGCCGACTCTCTTGTACAGGGCCGACTGTCTTGTACAGAGCTGACTGTCTTGTATAGGGCTGACTGTCTTGTATAGGGCTGACTGTCTTGTATAGAGCTGACTGTCTTGTACAGGGCTGACTGTCTTGTACAGGGCTGACTGTCTTGTATAGGGCTGACTGTCTTGTATAGGGCTGACTGTCTTGTATAGAGCTGACTGTCTTGTATAGGGCAGATGTTAAACCAAGGACAAAGAAATTGTCATTATTGTTCTAGGAAGAATAAGCAGAATAACTGCTTTTTCCTGTAGAATTAACAATGTGGTTTATTCGGATCCATCGCAGGTGCCAACTCCTTCCTTCTGTGAATGATAAGTGATAAAGGGTAGCTAATGCACCTTAGGCATTGTGGTATGCTGGATAGGCTACAACTTGCTGTATCTGCCTGTAATAAACAGTGGCCACTGTCAGTGATATACCCCTTGATTTTGTCTTATCTTTTCCTAACCAAAAAAAGTTAATACATTTTACTCCAATTTACACTTAAATGAACAAGGAAGGACAGAGCAGTATTTAACAGTTAGGCTACTTAACATGTTAACTATGTCCAACTGACTCACCACCAGGGTTGGGTAGGTTACTTTCTAAATGTAATCCATTACAGTTATTGGTTACCTGTTTTACCTGTCCAACGTTTTTATTAGTAACGTAACTTTTGGATTACCCAAACTCAGAAACGTAATCAGATTACTTCAATTCCTTTCCCTTTAAGAGGCATTAGAAGAAAACAAAAATGTATATTGCCAGTTGAATGACATATATTGTCTGCTTGTTTTGACAATTGCAAAACTACATTTAAGAAAAGTACATCACATCTAAAGATGACTTTTCAACATTGCCTGCTCCGGAGAGTTTTCACTACGTAATGTTGTAGGGCTTCCTTCATGCCCCTTCAGCTATGTGAGTGAGTGAGTGCTAGCTATCTACCGACCGGAACATTAAGGTTGTTTTTACACTTTGTCCCTTTCAGAAAAGTTTTGTCAACTCAGTGCAGTTCGCTTAATTTAATTAATAACTTAATGTTTAGTGCAGTGTGAACTCAGACCCCGCACCAAGCGAACCGAACTGAGAACATCCCGATAGGTGGTCTGAGTTCAGTTAGTTTGAAATCCACGGTCCGGTGAACTTTTTTAGGGAAACGTGAGCACAAAGCTTCCCAGGTTGGCCTGTCATTAATCCTGCACCACACACTAGACTACTGCCATGCCATTATCCCTCACATTGGTGCCACAAAAGAGACAAGATGGTAATGTGAAAGTTCGTGGAAAAAATGTGTGCTGTTTTTGGATATTGATTAGCGATTGTCAAGGATGCACAGAAATGACAAAATATGTGTGGAGTTTTGTATGTGATCTATAGGCTAAGAGAGCTTCATAAACTGTTTATTTGATTGTGGGGTTTGAATAGTGCGAGAAGACAACAACATATTTGGTGACAATCACAACATATGGTACTAAATCAAAGTCATTGCAATTCGAGAACCTTGGGACGTCCCAACTCTGACGTTACCTCATTAAAGTTGACATTTTAAATGGTTAAGGTAAGGGTTAAGGTTGGTTTAAGGTTAGGTAAGAGGTATGGTTAGGGTTAAGATTAGGGTAAGGGTAGAGGTTAAGGTTAGAGTCAGGATTTAGGGTTGGGACGTCCCAAGGATTCCGGATAGCACTACCTACAAAAATCAATGCTAGCTCTTAAAGGGGCAGTAGCCTACATTGGGTGTACAATTTTCAATTACAGCATTATTTAATCTGCACTATTCTTCTGCTATTTATTCTGTTACTAATAATATTTACATGTTAATAATTATAATCATTATAATTATGTCTAATCTTTTAATATAATCCAATCTATTAGCTTCCAAAATGTAAGTAGGTATTTTCTTCTTCTTCTTCTTAAGTAGGTACATTTATATCTAGCTGTCCGATAACACGATCTGATGGAATGGCTTGTCCTGCACTTTGTAAAAACCCAGAGTGCTTTGAGTGAATATTGGAAAAATACTTGGTTCCTTTCTAAACATAGCAATGTGAATGCAAGAGGTCTCATATGTGAAGTGAACTGGCAAAAGAGTTGAGTCCTCATTCAAAGCCAAGGGCAGTGTGAATACAAAGCCAAGGGCAGTGTGAATACAAAGCCAAGGGCAGTGTGAATACAAAGCCAAGGGCAGTGTGAATACAAAGCCAAGGGCAGTGTGAATACAAAGACAACTGAGTTATTTTGCTTTTTTTACCCAAGTGTTCACTTTAAAGAGGACTATATGTGGAAACACCCTAGCCAAGACCAACAACACAAACAACCTGACTATACAGCTACAACTAGACTATACTAAACGACTTAAATGTCTTACTTCTGATGAAATGTATGTTTATCCTACTTGGCCATTATTTCCCTCCTTCTCTCACACACCGAATAGCCTGAAGCCACAGACCTCTTCTCGTAGGCTCTATTTCCTTACATGGGAGCATTGGGAACCGTAGGCTCTATTTCCTTACATGGGAGCATTGGGAACCGCAGGCTCTATTTCCTTACATGGGAGCATTGGGAACCGCAGGCTCTATTTCCTTACATGGGAGCATTGTGAATCTTTGGTTGGGATTCTATTTCCTTACATGGGAGCATTGGGAACCGCAGGCTCTATTTCCTTACATGGGAGCATTGTGAATCGGAGGTTGGGATTTTTGACCTGGTTACATGTACAGTGCATGCGGAAAGTATTTAGACCCCTTTACTTTTTCCACATTTTGCCTTATTCTAAAATGGATGAAATAGTTTTTTCCCCTCATCAATCTACACACAATACCCCATAATGACAAAGCAAAAACAGGTTTTTATAAATGTTTGCAAATGTATAAAAAATAATAATATGGAAATATCACTTTTACATAAGTATTCAGACCCTTTACTCAGTACTTTGTTAAAGCACCTTTGGCAATGATTACAGCCTAGGGTCTTCTTGGGTATGACGCTACAAGCTTGGCACACCTGTATTTGGGGAGTTTCTCCCATTCTTCTCTGCAGATCCTCTCAAGCTCTGTCAGGTTGGATGGGGAGCGTCACTGCACAGCTATTTTCAGGTCTGTCCAGAGATGTTCGATTGGGTTCAAGTCCGGGCTCTGGCTGGGCCACTCAAGGACATTCAGAGACTTGTCCTGATGCCACTCCTGCGTTGTCTTGGCTGTGTTTTACTTGTTGTTACAGTGTAATTACCCTGTAATAAAGACCCCTTAAAATGAAGCGTTACCATTATTTTTTTGCAGTGGAGGGAACACGCCCTGTCCTTGCAAAACTGCGAATGTCATGACTTTTGAGCGTAATTTTGCTAATTTCTAAAGGAAAACAGTGGTAGTAACGAGATATAATAGAGAAGAGAAGTGAGAGGTCTGATGTCAGAGAAGGTGTTCCAAGAAAACAGGAGAATGGCTCTCAGGTTTCCTAAATACGAGGTGCTACCTGTCTGCCTGCTTTTAAGGCAAAGTTAAAGGCAATCTGTTATATTATTTCAAAGACTTGGCATGGCGGTTGGGATAGCATGGCGGTTGGGATAGCATGGCGGTTGGGATAGCATGACAGTTGGGATAGCATGACAGTTGATAGCATGACGGTTGGGATAGCATGGCGGTTGGGATAGCATGACAGTTGGGATAGCATGACAGTTGGGATAGCATGACGGTTGGGATAGCATGACAGTTGGGATAGCATGACAGTTGATAGCATGACGGTTGGGATAGCATGGCGGTTGGGATAGCATGAGAGTTGATAGCATGACGGTTGGGATAGCATGGCGGTTGGGATAGCATGACAGTTGGGATAGCATGACAGTTGGGATAGCATGACAGTTGGGATAGCATGACAGTTGATAGCATGACGGTTGGGATAGCATGACAGTTGGGATAGCATGACAGTTGATAGCATGACGGTTGGGATAGCATGACAGTTGGGATAGCATGACAGTTGGGATAGCATGACAGTTGGGATAGCATGACGGTTGGGATAGCATGACAGTTGGGATAGCATGACAGTTGATAGCATGACGGTTGGGATAGCATGGCGGTTGGGATAGCATGACAGTTGGGATAGCATGACAGTTGATAGCATGACGGTTGGGATAGCATGGCGGTTGGGATAGCATGACAGTTGGGATAGCATGACAGTTGGGATAGCATGACAGTTGGGATAGCATGACAGTTGGGATAGCATGACAGTTGATAGCATGACGGTTGGGATAGCATGGCGGTTGGGATAGCATGACAGTTGGGATAGCATGACAGTTGGGATAGCATGACGGTTGGGATAGCATGACAGTTGATAGCATGACAGTTGGGATAGCATGACAGTTGGGATAGCATGACAGTTGGGATAGCATGACGGTTGGGATTTCAAATATAACATATATTTTGATTTGTTTAACACTTTTTGGGTTACGACATGATTCCATATGTGTTATTTCATAGTTTTGATGACTTCACTATTATTCTACAATGTAGAAAATAGTAAAAATAAAGAAAAACCCTTGAATGAGTAGGTGTGTCCAAACTTTTGACTGGTAGTGTATATAAAGTGTAATATTGGGATGCAAATTTAAAATTGTATAGATTTCTGACAGGTGTCTTCTGTTTCTTAAGCCCATAACCATGTGTGTGAGGTGTATACTTTTGTTTCAAAGTAGATTTGTTTAAGACTACCAAGAATCAATCTGTGTGACCCTGATTTAGCCCTGCAGTAAAATGTTTTAATGACATTAACAGCTCTGGAGGCTAAGGAGTATACTGTATGCAATGCACATCTGAAGCATATCCAGACTGCTTCCCGTGGGTGGACTGGTGTGTCTAAAACAGGGTGTGTCATGTGTCGCACACAATCAGAAAAGGTTCTATTGTGACTGTTATGAAACAGCTTGTCTTGTACACAGAGGAGGGTGGGGTGGAGGATGTCAGTGTTATTTCATAGTTTTGATGTCTTCACTATTATTCTACAGTAGTAAAAAATAAAAATAAACCTTGTCCAAACTTTTGACTGGTAGTGTACATAGAGTAGATAAACAAACAGTAGGCATTTATTTCCATTTGAGTAATTTAGCAGATGCTCTTATCCAGAGCCACTTACAGTAGTGAGGGTTAGGGTCATAACCTTTTCATACTGGTCCCCTGTGGGAATCAAACCCACAACTCTGGCGTTGCAAGCACCATGCTATACAAACAGAGCCACATAGGACCACAGGAAGTCCCATTGAAACCAGATCTCTTTATTTACACAGGAAGTCCCATTGAGACTATATGTCTTTATTTACACAGGAAGTCCCATTGAGACTATATGTCTTTATTTACACAGGAAGTCCCATTGAGACCATGTGTCTTTATTTACACAGGAAGTCCCATTGAGACCATGTGTCTTTATTTACACAGGAAGTCCCATTGAGACCATGTGTCTTTATTTACACAGGAAGTCCCATTGAGACCATGTGTCTTTATTTACACAGGAAAAAGCCCTGCTCTTTAGGTTAGCGCCAACCTCAGTGTTAATCCAGGGCTTCTGATTGGGGAAGCAGCGAACCCTCACCGTGGGTATAACGTTGCCGAAGCATTTTCTAATGAAGCCGGTGACGGAGGTGGTTAGCTCATCGTTGTTATCTGCGGAGTCTTGAAACATTCCAATCAGCACTAGCAAAGCAGTCCTGTAGCATACCCTCTGATTCTGGAGACCATCTCTCAACGGAGCGAATCGGGGGTACTTCCTGTTTCAGCTTCTGCTTGTTAACAGGAAGCAAGAGTACGGAGTCATGATCTGATTCGCCAAATGGCGGACGAGGGAGGGCCTTGTATGCTTGCTTGTGGGTAGAATAGCAGTGGTCTAGGACTTTATCACCCCTAGTATCGTTGGAGACGTGTTGAATGAAGTTGGGCATCAGGTGTCTTAGTGACGCCACATTAAAATGGCCGGCAGCCAGAAAGGCAACCTCTGGGTGTAGGGTTTCCTGCTTGTTTACAGCCTTGTACAGTTCGTTAAACACCAGCTTGTTCGTTAAGCACCAACATTCAACGTGGTAGGCATGTTGTGTAAATCAAATGATACAAACCCCCAAAAAATCAATTTTAATTCCAGGTTGTAAGGCAACAAAATAGGAAAAATGCCAAGGGGGGTGAATACTTTCGCAAGCCACTGTAAATGTTTTTTGTTTTTGTTTTTTTGAAAGCTATCTAATACTTTTGCCAGGTAGAAATGTATTTGTACGTGCATATCACGATCTGACATAATGGTAGCCTACTTTTTGGTTCTAGGTCCATTTTCAAGCATTTTGAATGAAGAGCCGTTTGGGAGCCAAATGATGCGGCTCTTTTACGTGAGGGTTAATGTCTGTCTGACCTCTAACCTCTGCGTGACCCCACTAGGTTTAGAGGGCGATGTGGACCTCCAGTTCCTGCTGGAGGGTGGAGAGCTGATGAAAATAAAGTCCTCTTGGAAAAATAACCGATTCTACAAGCTGCAGGATGACTGCGAGACCATCTGGCACGAGTCACACAGGATCTTCAAGAGAAAGCAGACCTGTGAGTACTACACTGTTACTGTACCATTCATCTACATCAACATCTACAACTTAATTAAAGATAGCCCATTGATGGGCCTCAAACACCTCCATTCTGTTATGAAACAACATTCCCTCCAGCAGGTCAGTGGATGTTAATCAGTCACTTAGAGTTAACAGCTGGTCTGTCCTACTGGTGTTACCCTGGTCTGTCCTACTGGTGTTACCCTGGTCTGTCCTACTGGTGTTACCCTGGTCTGTCCTACTGGTGTTACCCAGGTCTGTCCTACTGGTGTTACCCTGGTCTGTCCTACTGGTGTTACCCTGGTCTGTCCTACTGGTGTTACCCAGGTCTGTCCTACTGGTGTTACCCTGGTCTGTCCTACTGGTGTTACCCTGGTCTGTCCTACTGGTGTTACCCTGGTCTGTCCTACTGGTGTTACCCTGGTCTGTCCTACTGGTGTTACCCTGGTCTGTCCTACTGGTGTTACCCAGGTCTGTCCTACTGGTGTTACCCTGGTCTGTCCTACTGGTGTTACCCTGGTCTGTCCTACTGGTGTTAACCTGGTCTGTCCTACTGGTGTTACCCTGGTCTGTCCTACTGGTGTTACCCTGGTCTGTCCTACTGGTGTTACCCTGGTCTGTCCTACTGGTGTTACCCTGGTCTGTCCTACTGGTGTTACCCTGGTCTGTCCTACTGGTGTTACCCTGGTCTGTCCTACTGGTGTTACCCTGGTCTGTCCTACTGGTGTTACCCTGGTCTGTCCTACTGGTGTTACCCTGGTCTGTCCTACTGGTGTTACCCAGGTCTGTCCTACTGGTGTTACCCTGGTCTGTCCTACTGGTGTTACCCTGGTCTGTCCTACTGGTGTTACCCAGGTCTGTCCTACTGGTGTTACCCTGGTCTGTCCTACTGGTGTTACCCTGGTCTGTCCTACTGGTGTTACCCTGGTCTGTCCTACTGGTGTTACCCTGGTCTGTCCTACTGGTGTTACCCTGGTCTGTCCTACTGGTGTTACCCTGGTCTGTCCTACTGGTGTTACCCTGGTCTGTCCTACTGGTGTTACCCTGGTCTGTCCTACTGGTGTTACCCTGGTCTGTCCTACTGGTGTTACCCTGGTCTGTCCTACTGGTGTTACCCTGGTCTGTCCTACTGGTGTTACCCAGGTCTGTCCTACTGGTGTTACCCTGGTCTGTCCTACTGGTGTTACCCTGGTCTTTCCTACTGGTGTTACCCTGGTCTGTCCTACTGGTGTTACCCAGGTCTGTCCTACTGGTGTTACCCTGGTCTGTCCTACTGGTGTTACCCAGGTCTGTCCTACTGGTGTTACCCTGGTCTGTCCTACTGGTGTTACCCTGGTCTGTCCTACTGGTGTTACCCAGGTCTGTCCTACTGGTGTTACCCTGGTCTGTCCTACTGGTGTTACCCTGGTCTGTCCTACTGGTGTTACCCTGGTCTGTCCTACTGGTGTTACCCTGGTCTGTCCTACTGGTGTTACCCTGGTCTGTCCTACTGGTGTTACCCTGGTCTGTCCTACTGGTGTTACCCTGGTCTGTCCTACTGGTGTTACCCTGGTCTGTCCTACTGGTGTTACCCACTCTGTCTACTGAGTCGCCCCTGGAAGGTCTCTTAACAAAGCTCCTTGCTTTACAACACACACTAGTTACTAGCTAGTTACCACTAACAGAGAGTGTTCTAGATAGTTAACTTGTTTAGCTAGTTACCACTAACAGAGAGTGTTCTAGATAGTTAACTTGTTTAGCTAGTTACCACTAACAGAGAGTGTTCTAGATAGTTAACTTGTTTAGCTAGTTACCACTAACAGAGAGTGTTCTAGATAGTTAACTTGTTTAGCTAGTTACCACTAACAGAGAGTGTTCTAGATAGTTAACTTGTTTAGCTAGTTACCACTAACATAGAGTGTTCTAGATAGTTAACTTGTTTAGCTAGTTACCACTAACAGAGAGTGTTCTAGATAGTTACCTCGTTTAGCTAGTTACCACTAACAGAGAGTGTTCTAGATAGTTAACTTGTTTAGCTAGTTACCACTAACAGAGAGTGTTCTAGATAGTTAACTTGTTTAGCTAGTTACCACTAACAGAGAGTGTTCTAGATAGTTAACTTGTTTAGCTAGTTACCACTAACAGAGAGTGTTCTAGATAGTTACCTCGTTTAGCTAGTTACCACTAACAGAGAGTGTTCTAGATAGTTAACTTGTTTAGCTAGTTACCACTAACAGAGAGTGTTCTAGATAGTTAACTTGTTTAGCTAGTTACCACTAACAGAGAGTGTTCTAGATAGTTAACTTGTTTAGCTAGTTACCACTAACAGAGAGTGTTCTAGATAGTTAACTTGTTTAGCTAGTTACCACTAACAGAGAGTGTTCTAGATAGTTAACTTGTTTAGCTAGTTACCACTAACAGATAGTGTTCTAGATAGTTAACTTGTTTAGCTAGTTGGCCGAAGACAAGGAGGAAATAACAAGTGGTGAATCCTGACCGTTCCCACACTACTTCCCTCTCCACAGTCCAGGCCGGTGTGTGCGTGTGTGTGTGTGTTTTTATGTGTGCGTGTGTGTGTGTGTTTTTATGTGTGCGTGTGTGTGTGTGTTTTTATGTGTGCGTGTGTGTGTGTGTAATTTTATGTGTGCGTGTGTGTGTGTGCTGGTGTGTCTTCCCAGTCCACCCTTGGCTTCCTCTGAGATATCTTCAGGCAGAAGACTGTTCATGTTTATCTGCTCAAGTCTAGGACCCAGCCGGCCCATCCATCCCCTCCACCCAACCCAGAGAAGGCTGCTCCTGCTGAGCCTGATAACCTCTGGCCTCTCCCTGAGCAAACACTGGAGCCTGGACCAGACCAGTGGCCACACCCACCCAGACTGTGCAGAGGCTCAGAGGGGAGTGGTCATGTGAATGACCTGGCAAGGCTATTGTTTCCTGTGGGTAGGCATGCTATAGGAGGTCTGGAGCTGGGTTAGAGAAGGGCTGGGGTTAGAGCAGGGCTGGTATGGGGTTAGAGCAGGGCTGGAATGGGGTTAGAGCAGGGCTGGGGTGGGGTTAGAGCAGGGCTGGGATGGGGTTAGAGCAGGGCTGGGATGGGGTTAGAGCAGGGCTGGTATGGGGTTAGAGCAGGGCTGGAATGGGGTAAGAGCATGGCTGGGGTGGGGTTAGAGCAGGGCTGGGATGGGGTTAGAGCAGGGCTGGGATGGGGTTAGAGCAGGGCTGGTATGGGGTTAGAGCAGGGCTGGAATGGGGTTAGAGCAGGGCTGGGGTGGGGTTAGAGCAGGGCTGGGATGGGGTTAGAGCAGGGCTGGTATGGGGTTAGAGCAGGGCTGGTATGGGGTTAGAGCAGGGCTGGGGTTAGAGCAGGGCTGGGGTGGGGTTAGAGCAGGGCTGGTATGGGGTTAGAGCAGGGCTGGTATGGGGTTAGAGCAGGGCTGGGGTTAGAGCAGGGCTGGTATGGGGTTAGAGCAGGGCTGGTATGGGGTTAGAGCAGGGCTGGGGTTAGAGCAGGGCTGGTATGGGGTTAGAGCAGGGGTGGGGTTAGAGCAGGGCTGGTATGGGGTTAGAGCAGGGCTGGGGTTAGAGCAGGGGTGGGGTTAGAGCAGGGCTGGTATGGGGTTAGAGCAGGGCTGGTATGGGGTTAGAGAAGGGCTGGTATGGGGTTAGAGCAGGGCTAAGATGGGGTTAGAGCAGGGCTGGTATGGGGTTAGAGCAGGGCTGGTATGGGGTTAGAGCAGGGCTGGTATGGGGTTAGAGCAGGGCTGGGGTTGGGTTAGAGCAGGGCTGGTATGGGGTTAGAGCAGGGCTGGTATGGGGTTAGAGCAGGGCTGGTATGGGGTTAGAGCAGGGCTGGAATGGGGTTAGAGCAGGGCTGGGGTGGGGTTAGAGCAGGGCTGGGATGGGGTTAGAGCAGGGCTGGTATGGGGTTAGAGCAGGGCTGGTATGGGGTTAGAGCAGGGCTGGGGTTAGAGCAGGGCTGGGGTGGGGTTAGAGCAGGGCTGGTATGGGGTTAGAGCAGGGCTGGTATGGGGTTAGAGCAGGGCTGGGGTTAGAGCAGGGCTGGTATGGGGTTAGAGCAGGGCTGGTATGGGGTTAGAGCAGGGCTGGGGTTAGAGCAGGGCTGGTATGGGGTTAGAGCAGGGGTGGGGTTAGAGCAGGGCTGGTATGGGGTTAGAGCAGGGCTGGGGTTAGAGCAGGGGTGGGGTTAGAGCAGGGCTGGTATGGGGTTAGAGCAGGGCTAAGATGGGGTTAGAGCAGGGCTGGTATGGGGTTAGAGCAGGGCTGGTATGGGGTTAGAGCAGGGCTGGTATGGGGTTAGAGCAGGGCTGGTATGGGGTTAGAGCAGGGCTGGGGTGGGGTTAGAGCAGGGCTGGGGTGGGGTTAGAGCAGGGCTGGTATGGGGTTAGAGCAGGGCTGGGGTGGGGTTAGAGCAGGGCTGGTATGGGGTTAGAGCAGGGCTGGTATGGGGTTAGAGCAGGGCTGGGGTGGGGTTAGAGCAGGGCTGGTATGGGGTTAGAGCAGGGCTGGTATGGGGTTAGAGCAGGGCTGGGGTTGGGTTAGAGCAGGGCTGGTATGGGGTTAGAGCAGGGCTGGTATGGGGTTAGAGCAGGGCTGGGGTTGGGTTAGAGCAGGGCTGGTATGGGGTTAGAGCAGGGCTGGTATGGGGTTAGAGCAGGGCTGGTATGGGGTTAGAGCAGGTCTGGGGTTGGGTTAGAGCAGGGGTGGTATGGGGTTAGAGCAGGGCTGGGGTTGGGTTAGAGCAGGGCTGGAATGGGGTTAGAGCAGGGCTGGTATGGGGTTAGAGCAGGGCTGGGGTTGGGTTAGAGCAGGGGTGGGGTTAGAGCAGGGCTGGAATGGGGTTAGAGCAGGGCTGGTATGGGGTTAGAGCAGGGCTGGAATGGGGTTAGAGCAGGGCTGGGGTTGGGTTAGAGCAGGGGTGGGGTTAGAGCAGGGCTGGAATGGGGTTAGAGCAGGGCTGGTATGGGGTTAGAGCAGGGCTGGTATGGGGTTAGAGCAGGGCTGGAATGGGGTTAGAGCAGGGCTGGGGTTGGGTTAGAGCAGGGGTGGGGTTAGAGCAGGGCTGGAATGGGGTTAGAGCAGGGCTGGTATGGGGTTAGAGCAGGGGTGGGGTTAGAGCAGGGCTGGAATGGGGTTAGAGCAGGGCTGGTATGGGGTTAGAGCAGGGCTGGGGTGGGGTTAGAGCAGGGCTGGGATGGGGTTAGAGCTGGGCTGGTATGGGGTTAGAGCAGGGCTGGTATGGGGTTAGAGCAGGGCTGGGGTTAGAGCAGGGCTGGGGTGGGGTTAGAGCAGGGCTGGTATGGGGTTAGAGCAGGGCTGGTATGGGGTTAGAGCAGGGCTGGGGTTAGAGCAGGGCTGGTATGGGGTTAGAGCAGGGCTGGTATGGGGTTAGAGCAGGGCTGGGGTTAGAGCAGGGCTGGTATGGGGTTAGAGCAGGGGTGGGGTTAGAGCAGGGCTTGTATGGGGTTAGAGCAGGGCTGGGGTTAGAGCAGGGGTGGGGTTAGAGCAGGGCTGGTATGGGGTTAGAGCAGGGCTGGTATGGGGTTAGAGAAGGGCTGGTATGGGGTTAGAGCAGGGCTAAGATGGGGTTAGAGCAGGGCTGGTATGGGGTTAGAGCAGGGCTGGTATGGGGTTAGAGCAGGGCTGGTATGGGGTTAGAGCAGGGCTGGGGTTGGGTTAGAGCAGGGCTGGTATGGGGTTAGAGCAGGGCTGGTATGGGGTTAGAGCAGGGCTGGGGTTGGGTTAGAGCAGGGGTGGTATGGGGTTAGAGCAGGGCTGGGGTTGGGTTAGAGCAGGGCTGGAATGGGGTTAGAGCAGGGCTGGTATGGGGTTAGAGCAGGGCTGGGGTTGGGTTAGAGCAGGGGTGGGGTTAGAGCAGGGCTGGAATGGGGTTAGAGCAGGGCTGGTATGGGGTTAGAGCAGGGCTGGAATGGGGTTAGAGCAGGGCTGGGGTTGGGTTAGAGCAGGGGTGGGGTTAGAGCAGGGCTGGAATGGGGTTAGAGCAGGGCTGGTATGGGGTTAGAGCAGGGCTGGTATGGGGTTAGAGCAGGGCTGGAATGGGGTTAGAGCAGGGCTGGGGTTGGGTTAGAGCAGGGGTGGGGTTAGAGCAGGGCTGGAATGGGGTTAGAGCAGGGCTGGTATGGGGTTAGAGCAGGGGTGGGTTTAGAGCAGGGCTGGAATGGGGTTAGAGCAGGGCTGGTATGGGGTTAGAGCAGGGCTGGTATGGGGTTAGAGCAGGGCTGGGGTTAGAGCAGGGGTGGGGTTAGAGCAGGGCTGGGGTGGGGTTAGAGCAGGGCTAAGATGGGGTTAGAGCAGGGCTGGTATGGGGTTAGAGCAGGGCTGGGGTTGGGTTAGAGCAGGGCTGGTATGGGGTTAGAGCAGGGCTGGTATGGGGTTAGAGCAGGGCTGGGGTTGGGTTAGAGCAGGGCTGGTATGGGGTTAGAGCAGGGCTAAGATGGGGTTAGAGCAGGGCTGGTATGGGGTTAGAGCAGGGCTGGGGTTAGAGCAGGGCTGGGGTTGGGTTAGAGCAGGGCTGGGGTTAGAGCAGGGCTGGGGTTGGGTTAGAGCAGGGCTGGGGTTAGAGCAGGGCTGGGGTTGGGTTGGAGCAGGGCTAAGATGGGGTTAGAGCAGGGCTGGTATGGGGTTAGAGCAGGGCTGGGGTTAGAGCAGGGGTGGGGTTAGAGCAGGGCTGGGGTGGGGTTAGAGCAGGGCTGGTATGGGGTTAGAGCAGGGCTGGTATGGGGTTAGAGCAGGGCTGGTATGGGGTTAGAGCAGGGCTGGGGTTGGGTTAGAGCAGGGGTGGGGTTAGAGCAGGGCTGGAATGGGGTTAGAGCAGGGCTGGGGTTGGGTTAGAGCAGGGGTGGGGTTAGAGCAGGGCTGGAATGGGGTTAGAGCAGGGCTGGTATGGGGTTAGAGCAGGGCTGGGGTTGGGTTAGAGCAGGGGTGGGGTTAGAGCAGGGCTGGAATGGGGTTAGAGCAGGGCTGGTATGGGGTTAGAGCAGGGGTGGGGTTAGAGCAGGGCTGGAATGGGGTTAGAGCAGGGCTGGTATGGGGTTAGAGCAGGGCTGGTATGGGGTTAGAGCAGGGCTGGGGTTAGAGCAGGGGTGGGGTTAGAGCAGGGCTGGGGTTGGGTTAGAGCAGGGGTTGGGTTAGAGCAGGGCTGGGGTGGGGTTAGAGCAGGGCTGGGGTTGGGTTAGAGCAGGGCTGGAATGGGGTTAGAGCAGGGCTGGGATGGGGTTAGAGCAGGGCTGGTATGGGGTTAGAGCAGGGCTGGTATGGGGTCAGAGCAGGGCTGGTATGGGGTTAGAGCAGGGCTGGTATGGGGCTAGAGCAGGGCTGGAATGGGGTTAGAGCAGGGCTGGTATGGGGTTAGAGCAGGGCTAAGATGGGGTTAGAGCAGGGCTGGTATGGGGTTAGAGCAGGGCTGGTATGGGGTTAGAGCAGGGCTGGTATGGGGCTAGAGCAGGGCTGGGGTTGGGTTAGAGCAGGGCTGGTGTTGGGTTAGAGCAGGGCTGGGGTTGGGTTAGAGCAGGGCTGGAATGGGGTTAGAGCAGGGCTGGAATGGGGTTAGAGCAGGGCTGGGGTTGGGTTAGAGCAGGGCCGGTATGGGGTTAGAGCAGGGCTGGAATGGGGTTAGAGCAGGGCTGGTATGGGGTTAGAGCAGGGCTGGGGTTGGGTTAGAGCAGGGCTGGTATGGGGTTAGAGCAGGGCTGGGGTATGGTTAGAGCAGGGCTGGGGTTGGGTTAGAGCAGGGCTGGTATGGGGTTAGAGCAGGGCTGGGGTTGGGTTAGAGCAGGGCTGGGGTTGGGTTAGAGCAGGGCTGGAATGGGGTTAGAGCAGGTCTGGTATGGGGTTAGAGCAGGGCTGGGGTGGGGTTAGAGCAGGGCTGGGGTTGGGTTAGAGCAGGGCTGGGGTTGGGTTAGAGCAAGGCTGGGGTTGGGTTAGAGCAGGGCTGGTATGGGGTTAGAGCAGGGCTGGGGTTGGGTTAGAGCAAGGCTGGGGTTGGGTTAGAGCAGGGCTGGTATGGGGTTAGAGCAGGGCTGGGGTGGGGTTAGAGCAGGGCTGGTATGGGGTTAGAGCAGGGCTGGTATGGGGTTAGAGCAGGGCTGGGGTTGGGTTAGAGCAGGGCTGGTATGGGGTTAGAGCAGGGCTGGTATGGGGTTAGAGCAGGGCTGGTATGGGGTTAGAGCAGGGCTGGTATGGGGTTAGAGCAGGGCTGGTATGGGGTTAGAGCAGGGCTGGGGTTGGGTTAGAGCAGGGCTGGTATGGGGTTAGGGCAGGGCTGGTATGGGGTTAGAGCAGGGCTGGTATGGGGTTAGAGCAGGGCTGGTATGGGGTTAGAGCAGGGCTGGTATGGGGTTAGAGCAGGGCTGGGGTTGGGTTAGAGCAGTCAATACTTTGTAGAGCCACCTTTTGCAGCAATTACAGCTGCAAGTCTCTTGGGGTATGTCTCTATAAGCTTGGCACATCTAGCCACTGGGATTTCTGCCCATTCTTCAAGGCAAAACTGCTCCAGCATTGATCTCGGGGTGATGAGAGGTGCCAGACATAGCGTTTTCCTTGATGGCCAAAAAGCTATATTTTAGTCTCATCTGACCAGAGTACCTTCTTCCATATGTTTGGAGATGTCTCCCACATGCCTTTTGGCGAACACCAAACGTGTTTGCTTATTTTTTTCTTTAAGCAATGGCTTTTTTCTGGCCACTCTTCCGTAAAGCCCAGCTCTGTGGAGGGTATGGCTTAAAGTGGTCCTATGGACAGATACTCCAACCTCTGCTGGGTTATCTCTGGTGTCTTTGTTGCCTCTCTGATTAATGCCCTCCTTGCCTGGTCCTTGAGTTTTGGTGGGCGGCCCTCTCTTGGCAGGTTTGTTGTGGTGCCATATTCTTTCCATTTTTTAAATAATGGATTTAATGGTGCTCCGTGGGTGGTGGTGCCCCTTGCTTAGTGGTGTTGCAGACTCTGTGGCCTTTCAGAACAGGTGTATATATACTGAGATCATGTGACACTTAGATTGCACACAGGTGGATTTAATTTAACTAATTATGTGACTTCTGAAGGTAATTGGTTGCACCAGATCTTATCTTGGAGCTTCATAGCAAAGGGGGTGAATAAATATGCACGCACCACTTTTCCGTTATTAATTTTTTTGAATTTTTGGAATCAAGTTATTTTTTTCATTTCACTTCACCAATTTGGACTATTTTGTGTCCATTACATGAAATCCAAATCCAAATCAATTTAAAATACAGGTTGTAATGCAACAAAATAGAAAAAACGCCAAGGGGGATGAATACTTTTTTAAGGCACTGTATATATATAGCAATCAAAGAAATAATATCAATATCTCAAATGAATAATGTGCAACCATTCAAACATTAGCATGAGTAAAAAAAATGTATTTCACTTAACAGTCTAAAGTGGCGTCCTCTCCTTCCAAAAACATATCTTCAGCTGTTGAGTTTAAACTATATTCAGTAAGTCTTCATCTACTGGTTCTGTGACACTTGCCCAATTGATTTCTGCTATAATCTCATCCAAATCTGTACCTGGACTTTAATTGAGCTTTTCCAGTATTAGTAGCCATATTGTACAAAAATTTGCAGAAAACTTTGTTTACTAAATCGAGCTGTTCGTAATGCGATGCTCCACTTGTCACGGTTTACTAAGCCAGAACCCAGAAGCAGACCAGGACAAGGTGAGTTGAAACGAAGGTGAGTATTTATTTAACAGATTCAAAAAAACGATGTAGAATAATCCAGGGGACAGAGCGGACGGCGGAGATGAGTTGGTGGAGGTGCAGTGGTAGATCCAAGAATGGCTCGGCAGCCGCCGACAACCAGGCAGGGGTTGGGTGAAGGTTCCGGGAGATTGACTGCAGATAGAAACAAAACGGAGGTAAGTACACGGCAAGCCAACAAGGTGCAAAACAACAAAACTAACGCTAGAAACTCCAAGGCTGATACACTGACAAACATACTGTTCATGGCTAACGATCCGGCAGGGAATGGATGTCAGGTCAGGGCTTAAGAAGGGTGATGATCAGGACCAGGTGTGCAGACCGCTGATGAGATGCAGGCGCGGTTAATCGGGAGATCTCCCGCCTAGCAACGTCGCCCGGCAACCAGGCCGGGAGCGTTCACGAACCCTCAGGAAACTGGAGATTCCGAGCAGAAAAAAATGGCAACACAGGCAGGAACCGACTCAGGATGCAGGGTTCATGACAGTACCCCCCCTCTGACGAACGCCACCGGGCGGACTACCCGGAGCGCCAGGATGGAGGCGGTAGAAGTCACGAAGGAGGTCAGCATCCAGGATCTGGCGCCGAGGAATCCAACTCCTCTCTTCAGGACCATACCCCTCCCAGTCCACGAGATACTGGAAACCCCGGCCCCGCCGTCTGGAATCCATAATGCGGCGCACCGTGTAGGCAGGACCACCTCCGATCATCCGAGGGGGAGGAGGAGGAGGCGGAGGGGGTAACAGAGGACTGAGGAGAACAGGCTTGAGGCAGGAGACATGAAAGGTGGGATGGACTCTGAGCGTTCTAGGTAACTTGAGTTGAACCGCCACAGGATTGATCACCTTCTCCACCACAAACGGACCAATGAACTTCGGTGACAGTTTCTTAGACTCAGTCCGCAGAGGAAGATCCCGTGTGGCCAACCAGACCCTATCTCCGATGGTATAGGTGGGGGCGGGAATCCGGCGACGATTCGCCTGGAGCTGATTCCGGTCAGAAACTCTAAGGAGGGCCTTTCTGGCCCGATGCCAGGTCCGGTGGCAACGACGAATGTGGGCCTGAACAGAGGGCACTGAGAGATCCTTCTCCTGAGAAGGAAACAAGGGAGGTTGGTAGCCATACAGGCACTGGAAGGGAGACATCCCAGTGGCAGATGTAGGGAGAGTATTGTGGGCATACTCAACCCAAGGCAACTGAGAGACCCAGGAGGTGGGGTTGGAGGAGACAAGGAAGCGCAGCGTGGATTCCATCTTCTGGTTGGCTCTCTCCGCCTGACCATTAGATTGGGGGTGAAAACCAGATGTGAGACTGACTGTAGCTCCAATGGCCAAACAGAAAGACTTCCAGACAGCCGAGGTAAACTGAGGGCCACGGTCGGAAACTATGTCACTGGGCAACCCGTGGACCCTGAAAACCTCCCTAACCAGGATCTCGGACGTCTCAGAGGCCGAGGGAAGCTTGGAAATGGGCACAAAGTGGGCGAACTTGCTGAATCTGTTCACGATAGTCAGAATGACCGTGTTCCCCTCAGAAGAGGGCAACCCAGTGACAAAGTCCAGGGCCAGATGCGACCATGGTCGCCGGGGAATAGGGAGGGGGTGAAGTAGTCCAGAGCTGGGCCGGTTGGCACTCTTATTCTGCGCACACACTGGACAGGCAGCAACAAACCTCCGAGTATCTTCTCCCATGGCCGGCCACCAAAATCGTCTGCGAAGTAACGCCATCGTCCGGGCCACGCCAGGGTGACAAGCCATCTTGCTGGCGTGGGACCATTGGAGGACAGCAGAACGAACCGACTCAGGCACAAACAAACGACCGGGTGGACCGTTACCGGGACCGGGCTGCGTCCGAAGGGCCGCCATAACCTCCTCCTCAATCCTCCACATAACTGCTCCCACGACACAGTTCCAGGGAAGAATCGCCTCGGTCTTGGCCCCACTCTCCTCCGTCTTGGAGAACATCCGGGACAAGGCGTCTGCCTTGCCGTTCTTAGACCCAGGTCAGAACGTCAGGGAAAAATTAAAGCGTCCGAAAAACAAAGCCCACCTGGCCTGACGGGAGTTGAGACGTCTAGCCGATTGCACGTAAGCAAGATTCTTGTGGTCGGTCCAGACAATAAACGGTTGCTCCGCCCCCTCCAACCAGTGGCGCCACTCCTCCAAGGCAAGCTTCACCGCGAGAAGCTCCCGGTTACCCACATCGTAGTTCCTCTCCGCAGACGAAAGACGACGAGAGTAGTAGGCGCAGGGATGGAGTTTCCCGTCAGTGGAGCATCGCTGGGACAGGATGGCGCCAACCCCCACATCAGACGCATCCACTTCCACGACGAACTGACGGGCCGTGTCAGGTTGAGAGAGAATCGGTGCGTTGGTGAATCGCCTCTTCAAATCCAGGAACGCTCGGTCCGCCTCAGGGTTCCAACTGAAGGTCCTGGTACTGGAAGTCAGGGCAGTTAAAGGAGCGGCCACACGGCTGTAATCCCTGATGAATCTGCGATAGAAATTCGCAAACCCCAGAAACCTCTGGAGCTGCAATCTCGTACCGGGCTGGGCCCATTCCAGAACCGCCCTAACCTTCTCCTGGTCCATCCTGATCTCTCCCCTGGAGATGATGTACCCGAGGAAGGATGTAGTGTGGGCGTGAAATTCGCACTTCTTGGCCTTCACGAACAGGCGATTCTCCAACAATCGCTGCAGAACCTGCCTGACATGCTGGACGTGGCTGGAAGGTTCCTTCGAGAAGATAAGAATGTCATCCAGGTAAACAAACACAAAGAGACCGATCATATCTCTCAGGACGTCATTCACCATACTCTGGAACACTGCTGGACCATTGGTCAGTCCAAACGGCATCACCTGATACTCGAAGTGACCCATCGGTGTATTGAAACCCGTCAACCACTCGTCCCCCTCTCTGATCCGGACCAGGTGATACGCATTGCGTAGGTCTAGCTTGGTGAACACAGTAGCACCCTGTAAGGAGTCGAAGGCAGAGCTCATCAAGGGCAGGGGATACTTGTTCTTGACCGTGATATCATTCAACCCCCGATAATCAATACACGGTCGAAGAGAGCCATCCTTCTTACCCACAAAGAAGAATCCTGCCCCCAGGGGTGATGATGAGGGACGAATGAGACCAGCCGCTAGGGACTCCTTGATGTAGGTCTCCAAAGCCTCACGTTCAGGTCGGGAGATGCTGTATAACCGTCCCTTGGGATAGACAGCTCCAGGGAACAGGTTTATGGCACAGTCATATGGTCGGTGGGGAGGGAGTGACAGAGCCCTCCCCCAAATCGTGACTGAACACTTCCCCCAAATCGTGATATGTCTCGGGAACCAGGGACAAATCTGGGGGTCTAGCCTCAATCACCTGACTGGGAACAGAATGGGAACAGGCAGTCTTGAGGCAGTTAGCATGACACTCAAGGCTCCAACTAGTTACCTTGCCAGTCACCCAATCGAACGTGGGATTGTGTTCTTTCAGCCAGGGGTATCCAAGGACCAGAGGAACATGGGAAGAAGGCAGAATGAAGAATGAGATCACCTCAGAATGATTCCCTGACAACAGCATCTTAACCGGTTCAGTCCTCATCGTGATACGTGCCAGACTACTGCCGTCCAGAGTGGTAGCTTCAATGGCTTCCGGTAATCGCTCCTTGGAAAGCCCCAGCTGTTCCACCACTTCGGCATCAATAAAGCTTCCATCGGCACCTGAATCGACGAAAGCGTTAATCGCTAGACTCTGATTCCTGTTCATGAGGGTAGCTGGGAAACGGGGTCTGAGAGAGAGGTATTGAGAGGTTGAAACTGGCTCGCTAAAAGTCCTCCCAACTTTAGCGAGCCGAGCAGTTTGACGACCGCCGGGAACAAGTGGACGGGCCCCATTTCTTCTCCCTCCTTCTCTCTCGAACTCGGTTATCCACCCGAATAGACAAGGCTACCAAGCTGTCCAGGTCACTAGGCTCCGGATAGGAGATCAACTCATCCTTGAGCTGCTCCGACAGCCCCTGGTAAAAGGCCGCTTGCAGAGACTCCTCATTCCACCCACTCTCCACAGCCAAAGTCCTGAACTCGATCACGAAGTCGGCAACGCTGCGAGTTCCTTGGCAAAGCGAAAACAGGCGCCTAGCTGCGTCCATACCTCGGACGGGATGGTCAAATAGCTTCCTCATCTCGGCCGTGAACTCCTGGTATGAGGCCATGCAGGTGTCCTGTTGTTCCCAAACGGCTGAAGCCCACTCCAGAGCTCGACCACGCAGCAACTCAATGACAAAGGCTATCCTAGCCTTGTCTGTGGCATAAGAGTGGGGCTGTAGATCGAACACTAATCCACACTGCATAAGGAAAGAACGGCATCTTCCCAACTCCCCCTCATATTTATCAGGCGTCGGAACCTTGGGCTCACGGAAGGGCACAGCTCCAGAAGCGGCAGGCGAGATGGGTGAAACCGGTCGTGGATTCTCCACCGGCAAACTGAGCTGAGCCTGGATCTTCGTCAGACTGGTAGAAAAGTTCCGAACGGACAACGCTATCTCCTGTAGTGCCATGCTATGTTGTCCCAACATCCTCTCCTGATGGGTAATGGCATGGCGAACAGAGTCCAGGTCCGCTGGGTTCATTTCTGGCCGGATCGTTCTGTCACGGTTTACTAAGCCAGAACCCAGAAGCAGACCAGGACAAGGTGAGTTGAAACGAAGGTGAGTATTTATTTAACAGATTCAAAAAACGATGTAGAATAATCCAGGGGACAGAGCGGACGGCGGAGATGAGTTGGTGGAGGTGCAGTGGTAGATCCAAGAATGGCTCAGCAGCCGCCGACAACCAGGCAGGGGTTGGGTGAAGGTTCCGGGAGATTGACTGCAGATAGAAACAAAACGGAGGTAAGTACACGGCAAGCCAACAAGGTGCAAAACAACAAAACTAACGCTAGAAACTCCAAGGCTGATACACTGACAAACATACTGTTCATGGCTAACGATCTGGCAGGGAATGGATGTCAGGTCAGGGCTTAAGAAGGGTGATGATCAGGACCAGGTGTGCAGACCGCTGATGAGATGCAGGTGCGGTTAATCGGGAGATCTCCCGCCTAGCAACGTCGCCCGGCAACCAGGCCGGGAGCGTTCACGAACCCTCAGGAAACTGGAGATTCCGAGCAGAAAAAAATGGCAACACAGGCAGGAACCGACTCAGGATGCAGGGTTCATGACACCACTTCCTTGTTTAGGTTTCCAATGGACACTAAACCGCGTTGCGCACGTGCTGAACACACAGGCTTTTCCTCAGACAAAGGACCACCTCATACTCCTGTAAAGCCCAGCTCATTGGCTATCTAGCTAGCTATGTTTCAAAACGATAGGTGGTCATTGGACCAAGATACAGTCAATCAAGTGAACACCGCCTGTGTGATGAGGTGATGTTGAAGGAGTCAATCACAGAATAACAGCAACCACAGAGTTACTCAGTAACTTGTCAAAACAGGCGGGAAAATATCCCGGCGATACAAAATACAAGGAGCTTTACCGAGCTTCACTACTCTCCACAAATAAACAATCACACACAAAGACAAGGGGGCAGAGCAAACACTTATACGGGTACTGATGAGGGGATATGAACCAGGTGTGTGTAATAAACAAGACAAAACAAATGGAATGATGAGATGAGGAGCGGCAGTGGCTAGAAGGCCGGTGACGACGAACGCCGAAGCCTACCCGAACAAGGAGAGGAGGCAGCTTCGGAGGAAGTCGTGACAGCCTGCCTCATTGGTGCGTAATCATGTCAGTTCTTGGTGGGCTCAAATAGCTTTTGTGTAGCCTGCAGAATGATGAAAAAAAAATTGGTTGCCTTGAGTATCTGAGGATCGCAGAAAAACCTAACTTGACTGGGTGAAACAAGGTGTAGCGTTTATATTATATCAATGTTTTGTAGCAAGTTGAACAAGTCGGAATTCAGGTGAAACTCTGTATACAACATGGCTCGTGTTAGAATATAAAAATAGATTTTATCAAACAAAACAACTCTACATTTTATCTCTGGGACCCTCAGGATGACAAATCAGAGCAAGATTACTGAATGTAAGTACATTATTTACCTTCAGAGGTGAATGTATCAAACCAGTTGCCGTGATAAAAGTGTTTTGTTGTTGTGCACCTATCCTCAAACAATAGCATGGTATTTTTTCGCTGTAATACCCACTATAAATTGGACACTGCAGTTAGATTAACAATAATTTAAGCTTTCTGCCCATATAGAACATGTATATGTCCGTGACAATTTGCTTTTGTTTACAACGTCATTGTAGTCACATTATCCGTATTGAGCAACAACTGTCCCGATTTCGGGACACCAATCCAGTAGAGGTTAAAGAACAGATTAAATGTGTTCTGGAATGTGGTTGTAACATCAGGTGAATGTTTTTTGCAGCCTAAAAGAAACATTGTACAATCATCCACACAACTGGACAGTTTTTGTGTTTTGGGAACATATCTTTTGTGATGTTCCCACATTGTTCTCACCTGACTGTTCCCACAACCTAATGAAACATTCTGGGAACCTTTTAAGAATTATTAAATGTGTTCTAGGAACGTTCTTGCAACGTCAGGTGAATTTGTTATAGAAACATTCTATGTGACTTCAATACAAAACCTAGGAGGCTCATGGTTCTCACCCCCTTCCATAGACTTACACAGTAATTATGACAACTTCCAGAGGACATCCTCCAGCCTATCAGAGCACTTGCAGCATGAACTGACATGTTGTCCACCCAATCAAAGGATCAGATAATTAATCTAGTACTGAAAGCATAAGCTACAACTAGCTAACACTGCAGCGTATAAAATGTGGTGAGTAGTTGACTCAAAGAGAGAGAAAGACAATAGTTGAACAGTTTGGAACAAAGAGAGGTTGTCATTTTTTCCCACTTTAAATTTCACTTACTTAGCTACAACTAGCATTGTTCCTATTTTGTTGCCTTACAACCTGGAATTAAAATTGATTTTTGGGGGGTTTGTATCATTTGATTTACACAACATGCCTACCACTTTGAAGATGCAAAATATTTTTTCTTGTGAAACAAAGAAGAAATGAGAAAAAAAAACAGAACTTGAGCGTGCATAACTATTCACCCCCCCCCCCCCCCCCCCAAAGTCAATACTTTGTAGAGCCACATTTTGCAGCAATTACAGCTGCAAGTCTCTTGGGGTAGGTCTCTATAAGCTTGGCACATCTAGCCACTGGGATTTCTGCCCATTCTTCAAGGCAAAACTGCTCCAGCTCCTTCAAGTTGGATGGGTTCTGCTGGTGTACAGCAATCTTTAAGTCATACCACAGATTCTCAATGTGATTGAGGTCTGGGCTTTGACTAGGCAATTCCAAGACATTTAAATGTTTCCTCTTAAACCACTCAAGTGTTGCTTTAGCAGTATGCTTAGGGTCATTGTCCTGCTGGAAGGTGAACCTCCGTACCAGTCTCAAATCTCTGGAAGACTGAAACAGGTTTCCCTCAAGAATTTCCCTGTATTTAGCGCCATCCATCATTCCTTCAATTCTGACCAGTTTCCCAGTCCCTGCCGATGAAAAACATCCCCACAGCATGATGCTGCCACCACCATGCTTCACTGTGGGGATGGTGTTCTCGGGGTGATGAGAGGTGTTGGGTTTGCGCCAGACATAGCGTTTTCCTGATGGCCAAAATGCTCAATTTTAGCCTCATCTGACCAGAGTACCTTCTTCCATATATTTGGGGAGTCTCCCACATGCCTTTTGGCGAACACCAAACGTGTTTGCTTATTTTTTGCTTTAAGCAATGGCTTTTTTCTGGCCACTCTTCCGTAAAGCCCAGCTCTGTGGAGTGTACGGCTTAAAGTGGTCCTATGGACAGGGACTCCAATCTCCGCTGTGGAGCTTTGCAGCTCCTTCAGGGTTATCTTTGGTCTCTTTGTTGCCTCTCTGATTAATGCCCTCCTTGCCTGGTCCGTGAGTTTTGGTGGGCGGCCCTCTCTTGGCAGGTTTGTTGTGGTGCCATATTCTTTCCATTTGTTAATAATGGATTTAAGAGTGCTCCGTGGGATGTTCAAAGTTTCAGATATTTTTTTAATAATAATAATATGCCATTTAGCAGACGCTTTTATCCAAAGCGACTTACAGTCATGTGTGCATACATTTTTACGTATGGGTGGTCCCGGGGATCGAACCCACTACCCTGGCGTTACAAGCGCCATGCTCTACCAACCCAACCCTGATCTGTACTTCTCCACAACTTTGTCCCTGACCTGTTTGGAGAGCTCCTTGGTCTTCATGGTGCCCATTGCTTGGTGGTGCCCCTTGCTTAGTGGTGTTGCAGACTCTGGGGCCTTTCAGAACAGGTGTATATGTACTGAGATCATGTGACAGATCATGTGACACTTAGATTGCACACAGGTGGACTTTATTTAACTAATTATGTGACTTTTTAAGGTAATTGGTTGCACCAGATCTTATTTAGGGGCTTCATAGCAAAGGGGGTGAATACATATGCACGCACCACTTTTCCGTTAGTTTTTTTTTTCATTTCACTTCACCAATTTGGACAATTTTGTGTATGTCCATTACATAAAATCCATTTAAATTACAGGTTGTAATGCAACAAAATAGGAAAAACGGCAAGGGGGATGAATACTTTTGCATGCCACTTTTTATATCAGCTAGATGCAGGCAAGGCGGTATTGAATGTCCCTGTCTGTCCATGTGTCACTGTCTGTCACCTCAAATGTGTCTCTTGAACAAAAGTAAAGATCTGTCACAGATACGGCCGAGGCTGCCCCTCCTCCTCGTTCGGGCAGGCTTCGGCGGTCGTCGTCACCAGAGTACTAGCTGCCACCGATCGATGTTTCTGTGTCTCACTAGTTCTGTCTGTCACACCTGTTACCCATTAGGCTTATTAGTTTCCCTATATTACCTCTGTTTTCCCTCCTGAGTGTGTGCGTGATTGTTCTTGTTACGTCGTCTGTTGAGCTGTTGTTTTTGCTCTTCCCTGCGTGGAGGGTTTGCTATATTTACTTGGAGTCGAGTAAAGCCATTAATTCTCAGTTCTGTGTCCTGCGCCTGATTCCGTTTCCCCACTGCACCCAGACGCTGACAAGATCCCACAACATAGGTAGGCAACATGGCTACCTAAGTATGATCCCCAATCAGAGACAACGATCGACAGCTGCCTCTGATTGGGAACCACACCCGGCCAACATAGAAATATACAATCTAGATCTACACATAGAAATACACACCCTGACCAAACCAACTAAAGAAAACTGGTCTCTCAAGGTCAGGGAGTGACACTTACCTGGTAAAATAAAATACATACAAATAAATAACCTCCCAAGATCATTTCTGTCGTGTATAAAATGTGGAGAGATGGCAGCGTTCGCGCAAAACTGAAAGCGTGAACCACCGCATTTAACCATGGACTGTGTGCTCTCATTCTCCGTCATTCAAGCGTGCTAACCCTTGCAAGGCTGCCGGCCCAGACAGCATTACTGTTATACTATTCCAGGTATTCCTTAAAGAGGTAGGGTTTCAAGTGTCTCCGGAAGGTGGTCAGTAACTCCGCTGTCCTGGCGTCGTGAGGGAGCTTGTTCCACCATTGGGGTGCCAGAGCAGCGAATAGCTTTGACTGGGCTGAGCGGGAACTGTGCTTCCATAGAGGAAGGGGGGCTAGCAGGCCAGAGGTGGATGAACGTAGTGCCCTCGTTTGGGTGTGGGGTCTGATCAGAGCCTGAAGGTAAGGAGGTGCCGTTCCCCTCACAGCTCCGTAGGCAAGCACCATGGTCTTGTAGCAGATGCGAGCTTCAACTGGAAGCCAGTGGAGTGTGCGGAGGAGCGGGGTGACATGAGAGAACTTGGGAAGGTTGAACACCAGATGGGCTGCAGCATTCTGGATAAGTTGCAGGGGTTTAATGGCACAGGCAGGGAGCCCAGCCAACAGCGAGTTGCAGTAATCCAGACGGGAGATGACAAGTGCCTGGATTAGGACATGTGCCGCTTTCTGTGTAAGGTAGGGTCATACTCTGTGAATGTTGTAGAGCATGAACCTACAGGATCGGGTCACTGCTTTGATGTTAGCGGAGAATGACAGGGTGTTGTCCAGGGTCACGCCAAGGTTCCTTGCACTCTGGGAGGAGGACACAATGGAGTTGTCAACCGTGATGGCGAGATCATGGAGCGGGCAGTCCTTCCCCGGGAGGAAGAGCAGCTCCGTCTTGCCGAGGTACAGCTTGAGGTGGTGATCCGACATCCACACTGATATGTCCGCCAGACATGCAGAGATGCGATTCGCCACCTGGTTATCAGAAGGGGGAAAGGAGAAAATTAATTGTGTGTCATCTGTGTAGCAATGATAGGACAGACCATGTGAGGATATTTACATTTTACATTTACATTTACCGTATTGGTCCGAATATAAGACGGCCTTTTTTCCCCTCGAAATAGGTCCAAAAAAGTCGGGTCGTCTTATATTCAGGGTCTAGTATTCAGAGCGCAGTTTCTCTTCTTCGGCGCTCCCTTTAAATGTCAATACACATTCGCGGGCACAGATGGCGCCAAAAATTCGTTCCGGACGGAGGGAAGAGGCGTCCTTAACAACCAGCCCGTTACCGGTGTTTAAAGATGGAAAGACAGGCTGACCATTTAGAGACAAGTGGCTCAAAAGTGGGCCAGGTCAATAAACAACAGCGGAGGAGCTATGATGCCAATTTCAAAATAATGGTTGTCAATAAGGCAGAGTCATCTAACAACTGCCAAGCTGCCAAGACATTCGGGGTCACTGAGTGTAATGTAAGAAGATGGCGAGCAGAAAAACAACGTCTAAAAGATGCTAACAGTCAGCGAAAATCCTTCCGTGGTCCTCAAAGTGGTCGTTTCATTGAGGTTGACCGGAGGGTTTTTGAATATGTCAGGGAAAAAAGAAGTGAGGGAATGCCCATTACCAGAGCTGTCATCCAGGTTAAGGCCCTGGAAATCGCCAGAGAGCTCAACATCACTGGATTTAAAGCCAGCCTCGGCTGGTGTCGTAGGATGATGCGGCGTAATGGACTGTCACTTAGACGGAGAACGAGTTTGGCCCAACGCCTGCCGTCAGACTTCGGAGAGAAGCTGCTTTCGTTTCAGCGCTTTGTTATCAACCTGAGGAAGAAGCACTCCTACCCGCTGGATCAGATCGGCAATGCTGATCAGACACCCGTTTATTTCGACATGCCAACATCGGTGACTGTCAATAGAAAGGGAGAAACGTCTGTGTTGGTGAAATCAACGGGCAACGAGAAGAGCCGCGTCACTGTCATGTTGACATGTCTCGCTGGTGGCAGCAAACTCCCCCCGTATGTCATTCTTAAGCGTAAGACTGTGCCAAAGGACCCAATGCCAGCTGGCATTATTGTGCGCGCCCAGGAGAAGGGCTGGATGGAGTCGGGGCTTGTAGTGGACTGGCTAAAGGTTGTGTGGGGCGCACGCTACGGGGGACTGAGGAAGAGGAGGAACATGCTCGTTCTGGATGCGTTCCGCGGACATCTGACTGAGCCCGTGAAAAGTCAGGTGCGAGCAATGAACGGGGATCTTGTGATCATACCAGGGGGAATGACAAGCCAGCTACAGGTGTTGGACGTAGTTGTGAACAAGCCTTTCAAGGATAACCTGCGAAAAAAATACACAGAGTGGCTCCTGTCTGGCAACCACGCACTCACACCGACCGGGAAAATACAGAAGCCGTCAGTCCGTCTACTGTGTGAATGGATCCTGCATGCATGGGATGCTATTCCCTCACAGAGCATCATCGATGGCTTTAAAAAATGTTGCATCTCAAATGCATTGGACGGCAGCGAGGACGACGTGCTTTGGGAGGAGCCGGTGGAAGCGGAGCAGCTGGGGAGCGATGACAGCGAGAGCGAACACAGCGGGGCAGAGGACGTGTGTGAGGGATAGAGAGACATCGGAGGAGAAGTTTGGCGAATTTTTGTTAAGTTTAGTTAAATGTGTGGCCTGTATTTTCTCTGTTATTTAAAAATGTTGCTTTATTATTGCTTGATATTAATTTTGAATCATACTGTACATAGTTTGCCTTTGTGTTTAATTCACTGTGTTTTTAATATTGTTATTTTAAAATAAAATGAAGTTCTTTGTTCGGCAAATCTAGTCTGCAAATCTGTTTTTCTAAATGTTTGTGTTGAAAAACGGGGGGTCGTCTTATAATCAGGGTCGTCTTATATTCGGACCAATACGGTACGTCATTTAGCAGACGCTCTTATCCAGAGCGACTTACAAATTGGTGCATTCACCTTATAGCCAGTGGGATAACCACTTTACAATATGTTTTTTTTTTTTTAAGTGACTTGGTGTATAGAGAGAATAGGAGAGGGCCTAGAACTGAGCCCTGGGGGACACCAGTGGTGAGAGCACGTGGTGCGGAGACAGATTCTCGCCACGCCATCTGGTAGGAGCGACCTGTCAGGTAGGACACAATCCAAGAGTGAGCAGCGCCGGAGATGCCCAACTCGGAGAGGGTGGAGAGAAGGATCTGATGGTTCACAGTATCAAAGGCAGCAGATAGGTCTAGAAGGATAAGAGCAGAGGAGAGAGAGTTAGCTTTAGCAGTGCGGAGAGCCTCCTTGACACAGATAAGAGCAGTCTCAGTTGAATGACCAGTCTTGAAACCTGACTGGTTTGGATCAAGAAGGTCATTCTGAGAGAGATAGCAGGAGAGTTGGCTAGAGACGGCACGCTCAAGAGTTTTGGAGAGAAAAGAAAGAAGGGATACTGGTCTGTAGTTGTTGACATCAGAGGGATCGAGTGTAGGTTTTTTGAGGAGGGGTGCAACTCTCGCTCTCTTGAAGACGGAAGGGACATAGCCAGTGGTCTCCAACTCAATCATCAAGTTTGCTGACGACACAACAGGGGTAGGCCTGATTACCAACAACAATGAGGCAGCCTACAGGAAGGAGGTAAGAGCCATGGTGAAGTGGTGCCAGGAAAATAACCTCAGCATCTGCAAAACGAAGGAGCTGATCGTGGACTACAGGAGACAGAAGAGAGAGCATTGACGGTGCCGTAGTGGAGAGGATCAAAAGCTTCAAGTTCCTTCGGCTTGCACGTCACTGACAACCTGAAGTGGTCCCTTCACACAGACAGCATGGTGAAGAAGCCACTAGCTACCTCCGCCCAGTACCCTGCCCTGTACCTTAGTCACCAGTAGCCTTCCTCCGCCCAGTACCCTGCCCTGAACCTTAGTCACCAGTAGCCTTCCTCCACCCAGTACCCTGCCCTGTACCTTAGACACCAGTAGCCTTCCTCCGCCCAGTACCCTGCCCTGTACCTTAGTCACCAGTAGCCTTCCTCCACCCAGTACCCTGCCCTGTACCTTAGTCACCAGTAGCCTTCCTCCGCCCAGTACCCTGCCCTGTACCTTAGTCACCAGTAGCCTTCCTCCGCCCAGTACCCTGCCCTGTACCTTAGTCACCAGTAGCCTTCCTCCGCCCAGTACCCTGCCCTGAACCTTAGTCACCAGTAGCCTTCCTCCGCCCAGTACCCTGCCCTGTACCTTAGTCACCAGTAGCCTTCCTCCGCCCAGTACCCTGCCCTGTACCTTAGTCACCAGTAGCCTTCCTCCGCCCAGTACCCTGCCCTGAACCTTAGTCACCAGTAGCCTTCCTCCGCCCAGTACCCTGCCCTGAACCTTAGTCACCAGTAGCCTTCCTCCGCCCAGTACCCTGCCCTGAACCTTAGTCACCAGTAGCCTTCCTCCACCCAGTACCCTGCCCTGTACCTTAGACACCAGTAGCCTTCCTCCGCCCAGTACCCTGCCCTGTACCTTAGTCACCAGTAGCCTTCCTCCACCCAGTACCCTGCCCTGTACCTTAGTCACCAGTAGCCTTCCTCCACCCAGTACCCTGCCCTGTACCTTAGACACCAGTAGCCTTCCTCCGCCCAGTACCCTGCCCTGTACCTTAGTCACCAGTAGCCTTCCTCCACCCAGTACCCTGCCCTGTACCTTAGTCACCAGTAGCCTTCCTCCACCCAGTACCCTGCCCTGTACCTTAGACACCAGTAGCCTTCCTCCGCCCAGTACCCTGCCCTGTACCTTAGTCACCAGTAGCCTTCCTCCGCCCAGTACCCTGCCCTGTACCTTAGTCACCAGTAGCCTTCCTCCACCCAGTACCCTGCCCTGTACCTTAGACACCAGTAGCCTTCCTCCGCCCAGTACCCTGCCCTGTACCTTAGTCACCAGTAGCCTTCCTCCGCCCAGTACCCTGCCCTGTACCTTAGTCACCAGTAGCCTTCCTCCGCCCAGTACCCTGCCCTGTACCTTAGTCACCAGTAGCCTTCCTCCGCCCAGTACCCTGCCCTGAACCTTAGTCACCAGTAGCCTTCCTCCGCCCAGTACCCTGCCCTGAACCTTAATCACTGTTCTAGCCTTCCTCCACCCAGTACCCTGCCCTGAACCTTAGTCACCAGTAGCCTTCCTCCACCCAGTACCCTGCCCTGTACCTTAGACACCAGTAGCCTTCCTCCGCCCAGTACCCTGCCCTGAACCTTAATCACTGTTCTAGCCTTCCTCCACCCAGTACCCTGCCCTGAACCTTAGTCACCAGTAGCCTTCCTCCACCCAGTACCCTGCCCTGTACCTTAGACACCAGTAGCCTTCCTCCGCCCAGTACCCTGCCCTGAACCTTAGACACCAGTAGCCTTCCTCCGCCCAGTACCCTGCCCTGAACATTAGTCACCAGTAGCCTTCCTCCGCCCAGTACCCTGCCCTGTACCTTAGTCACCAGTAGCCTTCCTCCACCCAGTACCCTGCCCTGTACCTTAGACACCAGTAGCCTTCCTCCGCCCAGTACCCTGCCCTGAACCTTAGTCACCAGTAGCCTTCCTCCGCCCAGTACCCTGCCCTGTACCTTAGTCACCAGTAGCCTTCCTCCGCCCAGTACCCTGCCCTGAACCTTAGTCACCAGTAGCCTTCCTCCGCCCAGTACCCTGCCCTGTACCTTAGTCACCAGTAGCCTTCCTCCGCCCAGTACCCTGCCCTGTATCTTAGTCACCAGTAGCCTTCCTCCGCCCAGTACCCTGCCCTGTACCTTAGTCACCAGTAGCCTTCCTCCGCCCAGTACCCTGCCCTGTACCTTAGTCACCAGTAGCCTTCCTCCGCCCAGTACCCTGCCCTGTACCTTAGTCACCAGTAGCCTTCCTCCACCCAGTACCCTGCCCTGTACCTTAGTCACCAGTAGCCTTCCTCCACCCAGTACCCTGCCCTGAACCTTAGACACCAGTAGCCTTCCTCCGCCCAGTACCCTGCCCTGTACCTTAGACACCAGTAGCCTTCCTCCGCCCAGTACCCTGCCCTGTACCTTAGACACCAGTAGCCTTCCTCCGCCCAGTACCCTGCCCTGTACCTTAGTCACCAGTAGCCTTCCTCCGCCCAGTACCCTGCCCTGTACCTTAGTCACTGTTCTAGCCTTCCTCCACCCAGTACCCTGCCCTGTACCTTAGTCACCAGTAGCCTTCCTCCACCCAGTACCCTGCCCTGTACCTTAGTCACCAGTAGCCTTCCTCCACCCAGTACCCTACCCTGTACCTTAGTCACCAGTAGCCTTCCTCCGCCCAGTACCCTACCCTGTACCTTAGTCACCAGTAGCCTTCCTCCACCCAGTACCCTGCCCTGTACCTTAGACACCAGTAGCCTTCCTCCGCCCAGTACCCTGCCCTGTACCTTAGACACCAGTAGCCTTCCTCCGCCCAGTACCCTGCCCTGTACCTTAGACACCAGTAGCCTTCCTCCACCCAGTACCCTACCCTTTACCTTAGTCACCAGTAGCCTTCCTCCGCCCAGTACCCTGCCCTGTACCTTAGACACCAGTAGCCTTCCTCCACCCAGTACCCTGCCCTGTACCTTAGTCACCAGTAGCCTTCCTCCACCCAGTACCCTGCCCTGTACCTTAGACACCAGTAGCCTTCCTCCGACCAGTACCCTGCCCTGTACCTTAGACACCAGTAGCCTTCCTCCGACCAGTACCCTGCCCTGTACCTTAGACACCAGTAGCCTTCCTCCGCCCAGTACCCTGCCCTGTACCTTAGTCACCAGTAGCCTTCCTCCACCCAGTACCCTGCCCTGTACCTTAGACACCAGTAGCCTTCCTCCGCCCAGTACCCTGCCCTGTACCTTAGACACCAGTAGCCTTCCTCCGACCAGTACCCTGCCCTGTACCTTAGACACCAGTAGCCTTCCTCCGCCCAGTACCCTGCCCTGTACCTTAGTCACCAGTAGCCTTCCTCCGCCCAGTACCCTGCCCTGTACCTTAGTCACCAGTAGCCTTCCTCCACCCAGTACCCTGCCCTGTACCTTAGACACCAGTAGCCTTCCTCCGCCCAGTACCCTGCCCTGAACCTTAGACACCAGTAGCCTTCCTCCGCCCAGTACCCTGCCCTGAACCTTAGTCACCAGTAGCCTTCCTCCGCCCAGTACCCTGCCCTGAACCTTAATCACTGTTCTAGCCTTCCTCCACCCAGTACCCTGCCCTGTACCTTAGTCACCAGTAGCCTTCCTCCACCCAGTACCCTGCCCTGTACCTTAGTCACCAGTAGCCTTCCTCCGCCCAGTACCCTGCCCTGTACCTTAGTCACCAGTAGCCTTCCTCCGCCCAGTACCCTGCCCTGTACCTTAGACACCAGTAGCCTTCCTCCACCCAGTACCCTGCCCTGAACCTTAGTCACCAGTAGCCTTCCTCCGCCCAGTACCCTGCCCTGTACCTTAGTCACCAGTAGCCTTCCTCCACCCAGTACCCTGCCCTGTACCTTAGACACCAGTAGCCTTCCTCCGCCCAGTACCCTGCCCTGTACCTTAGTCACCAGTAGCCTTCCTCCGCCCAGTACCCTGCCCTGTACCTTAGTCACCAGTAGCCTTCCTCCGCCCAGTACCCTACCCTGTACCTTAGACACCAGTAGCCTTCCTCCGCCCAGTACCCTGCCCTGTACCTTAGTCACCAGTAGCCTTCCTCCACCCAGTACCCTGCCCTGTACCTTAGTCACCAGTAGCCTTCCTCCACCCAGTACCCTGCCCTGTACCTTAGACACCAGTAGCCTTCCTCCGCCCAGTACCCTGCCCTGTACCTTAGTCACCAGTAGCCTTCCTCCGCCCAGTACCCTGCCCTGTACCTTAGTCACCAGTAGCCTTCCTCCGCCCAGTACCCTACCCTGTACCTTAGACACCAGTAGCCTTCCTCCGCCCAGTACCCTGCCCTGTACCTTAGTCACCAGTAGCCTTCCTCCACCCAGTACCCTGCCCTGTACCTTAGACACCAGTAGCCTTCCTCCGCCCAGTACCCTGCCCTGTACCTTAGTCACCAGTAGCCTTCCTCCGCCCAGTACCCTGCCCTGTACCTTAGTCACCAGTAGCCTTCCTCCGCCCAGTACCCTGCCCTGTACCTTAGACACCAGTAGCCTTCCTCCGCCCAGTACCCTGCCCTGTACCTTAGACACCAGTAGCCTTCCTCCACCCAGTACCCTGCCCTGAACCTTAGTCACCAGTAGCCTTCCTCCGCCCGGTACTCTAACCTGTACCTTAGACACCAGTAGCCTTCCTCCGCCCAGTACCCTGCCCTGTACCTTAGTCACCAGTAGCCTTCCTCCGCCCAGTACCCTGCCCTGTACCTTAGTCACCAGTAGCCTTCCTCCGCCCAGTACCCTGCCCTGTACCTTAGTCACCAGTAGCCTTCCTCCGCCCAGTACCCTGCCCTGTACCTTAGTCACCAGTAGCCTTCCTCCGCCCAGTACCCTGCCCTGTACCTTAGTCACCAGTAGCCTTCCTCCGCCCAGTACCCTGCCCTGTACCTAAGTCACCAGTAGCCTTCCTCCGCCCAGTACCCTGCCCTGAACCTTAGTCACCAGTAGCCTTCCTCCGCCCAGTACCCTGCCCTGTACCTTAGACACCAGTAGCCTTCCTCCGCCCAGTACCCTGCCCTGTACCTTAGTCACCAGTAGCCATCCTCCGCCCAGTACCCTGCCCTGTACCTTAGTCACCAGTAGCCTTCCTCCGCCCAGTACCCTACCCTGTACCTTAGACATTTCACTAGCCGGCTACCACCCGGTACTCTACCCTGCACCTTAGTCACTGTTACTAGCCGGCTACCACCCGGTACTCTACCCTGCACCTTAGTCACTGTTACTAGCCGGCTACCACCCGGTACTCTACCCTGTACCTTAGTCACTGTTCTAGCCGGCTACCACCCGGTACTCTACCCTGCACCTTAGTCACTGTTACTAGCCGGCTACCACCCGGTACTCTACCCTGTACCTTAGTCACTGTTACTAGCCGGCTACCACCCGGTACTCTACCCTGCACCTTAGTCACTGTTACTAGCCGGCTACCACCCGGTACTCTACCCTGTACCTTAGTCACTGTTCTAGCCGGCTACCACCCGGTACTCTACCCTGCACCTTAGTCACTGTTACTAGCCGGCTACCACCCGGTACTCTACCCTGCACCTTAGTCACTGTTCTAGCAGGCTACCACCCGGTACTCTACCCTGCACCTTAGTCACTGTTACTAGCCGGCTACCACCCGGTACTCTACCCTGCACCTTAGTCACTGTTCTAGCAGGCTACCACCCGGTACTCTACCCTGCACCTTAGTCACTGTTCTAGCCGGCTACCACCCGGTACTCTACCCTGCACCTTAGTCACTGTTCTAGCCGGCTACCACCCGGTACTCTACCCTGCACCTTAGTCACTGTTCTAGCAGGCTACCACCCGGTACTCTACCCTGCACCTTAGTCACTGTTCTAGCCGGCTACCACCCGGTACTCTACCCTGCACCTTAGTCACTGTTCTAGCAGGCTACCACCCGGTACTCTACCCTGCACCTTAGTCACTGTTCTAGCAGGCTACCACCCGGTACTCTACCCTGCACCTTAGTCACTGTTCTAGCCGGCTACCACCCGGTACTCTACCCTGCACCTTAGTCACTGTTCTAGCCGGCTACCACCCGGTACTCTACCCTGAACCTTAGTCACTGTTCTAGCAGGCTACCACCCGGTATTCTACCCTGCACCTTAGTCACTGTTCTAGCCGGCTACCACCCGGTACTCTACCCTGCACCTTAGTCACTGTTCTAGCAGGCTACCACCCGGTATTCTACCCTGCACCTTAGTCACTGTTCTAGCCGGCTACCACCCGGTACTCTACCCTGCACCTTAGTCACTGTTCTAGCAGGCTACCACCCGGTATTCTACCTTGCACCTTAGAGACTGGTGCCCTATGTACATAGACATGGAACACTGGTCACTTTAATAATGTTTACATACTGTTTTACCCACTTTATGTGTACATTGCCTTTGGAAAGTATTCAGACCCCTTGACTTTTTCCACATTTTGTTACGTTACAGCCTTATTCTAAAATGGATTAAAAGAATAAAAATCCTCATCAATCTGCACACAATACCCCAGAATGACCCAATACCCCATAATGACCCAATACCCCATAATGACCCAATACCCCATAATGACCCAATACCCCATAATGACCCAATACCCCATAATGACCCAATACCCCATAGTGACCCAATACCCCATAATGACCCAATACCCCATAATGACCCAATACCCCATAATGACCCAATACCCCATAATGACCCAATACCCCATAATGACCCAATACCCCATAATGACCCAATACCCCATAATGACCCAATACCCCATAATGACAAAGCAAAAACAGGTTTTTAGAAATCTTTGCAAACACTTTGGTGGTGCCAGCATCATGCTGTGGGGATGTTTTTCAGCGGCAGGGACTGGGAGACTAGTCAGGATCGAGGGAAAGATGAACGGAGCAAAGTACAGAGAGATCCTTGATGAAAACCTGCTCCAGAGCGCTCAGGACCTCAGACTGGGGTGAAGGTTCACCTTCCAACAGGACAACGACCCAAAGCACACAGCCAAGACAATGCAGGAGTGGCTTCGGGACAAGTCTCTGAATGTCCTTGAGTGGCCCAGCCAGAGCCCGGACTTGAACCCGATCGAACATCTCTGGAGACCTGAAAATAGCTGTGCAGCGACTCTCCCCATCCAACCTGACAGAACTTGAGAGGATCTGCAGAGAAAAATGGGAGAAACTCCCCAATTACAGGTGTGCCAAGCTTGTAGCGTCATACCCAAGAAGACTCTAAGCTGTAATCGCTGCCAAAGGTGCTTCAACAAAGTACTGAGTAAATGGTCAGAATAATTATGTAAATGTATTATTTCAGTTTTAAATTTTTTATACATTTGCAAACATTTCTAAAAACCTGTTTTTGCTTTGTCATTATAGGGTATTGTGTGTAGATTGATAAGAAAAAAACGTTTTAAATAAATTTTATAATAAGGCTGTAACGTAAAAAAATTCTGAAAAAGTCAAGGGGTGTGAATATTTTCTGAATGCACTTTATTCTAGTCATGGTTCATCCTATATTACTTATTAGTTTATATTTCTGTATTATGTGTTTTTATTTTTTACTGTTAGGTATTACTGCACTGTTGGAGCTAGAAACACAAGTATTTTGGTGCACCTGCGATAACATCTACAAATCTGTGTACGCAACCAATAAACTTCGATTTGATTTGACAGAGTGAAAAACACCATGTAAATGCATATTAACAAGGCACACTGTATACAAGCCCTATTCATAGTTCAGAGCAACCTCAGAGATTTCAACTGTGCAGCAAGGGAGTCAAGGAAGGTCACGCTGGCTTCGAAGTGTTCTGTTAACCACAGTATTACGCAAACCAAAAATCCATGGAATGTGTCTGGTTGGCCAAATCAAGTATTTAGTAAACAACAGTCAAATAGTGTAGAGTACAGTAGATACCAGGGACTAGGCCTGTTGGTCCTGGAAGCCTCCTCCAGTAGATACCAGGGGCTAGGCCTGTTGGTCCTGGAAGCCTCCTCCAGTAGATACCAGGGGCTAGGCCTGTTGGTCCTTGAGGCCTCCTCCAGTAGATACCAGGGACTAGGCCTGTTGGTCCTGGAAGCCTCCTCCAGTAGATACCAGGGGCTAGGCCTGTTGGTCCTTGAGGCCTCCTCCAGTAGATACCAGGGGCTAGGCCTGTTGGTCCTTGAGGCCTCCTCCAGTAGATACCAGGGACTAGGCCTGTTGGTCCTGGAAGCCTCCTCCAGTAGATACCAGGGACTAGGCCTGTTGGTCCTATAAGCCTCATCCAGTAGATACCAGGGGCTAGGCCTGTTGGTCCTGGAGGCCTCCTCCAGTAGATACCAGGGGCTAGGCCTGTTGGTCCTTGAGGCCTCCTCCAGTAGATACCAGGGACTAGGCCTGTTGGTCCTGGAAGCCTCCTCCAGTAGATACCAGGGGCTAGGCCTGTTGGTCCTTGAGGCCTCCTCCAGTAGATACCAGGGGCTAGGCCTGTTGGTCCTTGAGGCCTCCTCCAGTAGATACCAGGGACTAGGCCTGTTGGTCCTGGAAGCCTCCTCCAGTAGATACCAGGGACTAGGCCTGTTGGTCCTATAAGCCTCCTCCAGTAGATACCAGGGACTAGGCCTGTTGGTCCTGGAAGCCTCCTCCAGTAGATACCAGGGACTAGGCCTGTTGGTCCTGGAAGCCTCCTCCAGTAGATACCAGGGACTAGGCCTGTTGGTCATATAAGCGTCCTCCAGTATATACCAGTGACAAGGCCTGTTGGTCCTGGAAGCCTCCTCCAGTAGATACCAGGGACTAGGCCTGTTGGTCCTGGAAGCCTCCTCCAGTAGATACCAGGGACTAGGCCTGTTGGTCATATAAGCCTCCTCCAGTAGATACCAGGGGCTAGGCCTGTTGGTCCTGGAACCCTCCTCCAGTAGATACCAGGGACTAGGCCTGTTGGTCCTATAAGCCTCCTCCAGTAGATACCAGGGACTAGGCCTGTTGGTCCTGGAAGCCTCCTCCAGTAGATACCAGGGACTAGGCCTGTTGGTCCTGGAAGCCTCCTCCAGTAGATACCAGGGGCTAGGCCTGTTGGTCCTGGAAGCCTCCTCCAGTAGATACCAGGGACTAGGCCTGTTGGTCCTGGAAGCCTCCAGTAGATACCAGGGACTAGGCCTGTTGGTCCAATAAGCCTCCTCCAGTAGATACCAGGGACTAGGCCTGTTGGTCCGATAAGCCTCCTCCAGTAGATACCAGGGACTAGGCCTGTTGGTCCTATAAGCCTCCTCCAGTAGATACCAGGGACTAGGCCTGTTGGTCCTATAAGCGTCCTCCAGTAGATACCAGGGACTAGGCCTGTTGGTCCTGGAAGCCTCCTCCAGTAGATACCAGGGACTAGGCCTGTTGGTCCTGGAAGCCTCCTCCAGTAGATACCAGGGACTAGGCCTGTTGGTCCTGGAAGCCTCCTCCAGTAGATACCAGGGACTAGGCATGTTGGTCCTGGAAGCTTCCAGTAGATACCAGGGACTAGGCCTGTTGGTCCAATAAGCCTCCTCCAGTAGATACCAGGGACTAGGCCTGTTGGTCCTATAAGCCTCCTCCAGTAGATACCAGGGACTAGGCCTGTTGGTCCTATAAGTGTCCTCCAGTTGATACCAGGGACTAGGCCTGTTGGTCCTGGAAGCCTCCTCCAGTAGATACCAGGGACTAGGCCTGTTGGTCCTATAAGCCTCCTCCAGTAGATACCAGGGACTAGGCCTGTTGGTCCTGGAAGTCTCCTCCAGTAGATACCAGAGACTAGGCCTGTTGTTCCTGGAAGCCTCCTCCAGTAGATACCAGGGGCTAGGCCTGTTGGTCCTGGAAGCCTCCTCCAGTAGATACCAGGGGCTAGGCCTGTTGGTCCTGGAAGCCTCCTCCAGTAGATACCAGGGGCTAGGCCTGTTGGTCCTGGAAGCCTCCTCCAGTAGATACCAGGGACTAGGCCTGTTGGTCCTGGAAGCCTCCTCCAGTAGATACCAGGGGCTAGGCCTGTTGGTCCTTGAGGCCTCCTCCAGTAGATACCAGGGACTAGGCCTGTTGGTCCTGGAAGCCTCCTCTAGTAGATACCAGGGACTAGGCCTGTTGGTCCTGGAAGCCTCCTCCAGTAGATACCAGGGGCTAGGCCTGTTGGTCCTGGAAGCCTCCTCCAGTAGATACCAGGGGCTAGGCCTGTTGGTCCTGGAAGCCTCCTCCAGTAGATACCAGGGGCTAGGCCTGTTGGTCCTGGAAGCCTCCTCCAGTAGATACCAGGGGCTAGGCCTGTTGGTCCTATAAGCCTCCTCCAGTAGATACCAGGGACTAGGCCTGTTGGTCCTGGAAGCCTCCTCCAGTAGATACCAGGGACTAGGCCTGTTGGTCATATAAGCGTCCTCCAGTAGTTACCAGGGACTAGGCCTGTTGGTCCTGGAAGCCTCCTCCAGTAGATACCAGGGAGTAAGGTGTGTAGGAAGGAGCTGCTTCTCACAGAAACTAGAGACCTTTAAGGAAGGAAGTGTGTAGATAGGTAGGGGACATGGACGCACTAGATAGACAGACATGTTTTTATCTGCTGTGGGGTTGTGTGAGTTTTTATCTTTTGCACTGTTGGGTGCTGTGAGTGGCTGAAAGCCCAAGAAGTCCACCGTCACACTGAGACACAGAGGTTTCCTGTAGATAGATCGGTCAAAGAGGGCCTGACCCCCTGTCTGCCCTCCTCTATCCCCCTGTCCTGTCCTGTCAAACCCACCCTGTCCTATATGTTTCTGTCTGGGGTAGATGTGATAAAGACATGATTGGGCCAGGCCCTGGTGATGTCATCATATGGTTTCTCTAGCCTGGACCTTGAGGCTCTTTTTGTTTTAACCAAGGAACTATCAAATCTCAGCTGCCAAACCTCACTCACTAGGGTGAGTTATGAGCTGGATAACCCTAACCCAAAACTCACTCACTAGGGCGGCAGATAGCCTAGCGGTTAGAGCATTGCTCCAGTAACCAAAAGGTTTGAATCCCCAAGCCGACGAGATGAAAAATCTGTCGATGTGCCCTTGAGCAAGGCACTTAACCCTAATTGCTCTTGTGAGTGGCTCTGGATAAGAGCGTCTGATAAATAGAAAATAAGATGTACTCCCCCTCTCGTCTCCCCCTCTTGATGTACTCCCCCTCGTCTCCCCCTCTTGATGTACTCCCCCTCTTGTCTCCCCCTTCAGTTTCCATTGATGAGATAGACTCGGTGCGTAAGGGCCGTCAGTCGGAGGGTCTTCAGAAGCACACAGAGGCCCACGTGGAGGACCGCTGTTTCTCCATCATCTTTAAGGGCCGCAGGAGGACCCTGGACCTGGTGGCTGCCTCAGTGGATGAGGCTAGGCAGTGGGTCAATGGTCTGGAGAAGATCACCTCCAACCGGAAGAAACTCAACCGCCAGCAGACGAGCGAGCAGTATCCTCTTTCGTGAATCTGCTTGCTATGCAAATCACAACTAATACGTTGTTTAGCTATTTGTTCAGCCTATACAGTAAAGTGGATTCCCATCTACAATGTGTTTAGGTCAAAGGTTAATCTCTGTTCAGTGTTTGATCCTTCCATCTGGAGGTATTAAAGCTGGATCTTCAACTGTATGAGGAAAGCAGACAAGAACAAGGACAACATGATGAATCTGAAGGAGCTGAAACACTTCCTCCGCCAGATAAACATCGAGGTGGACGAGACCTACGCTAATATGCTGTTTGCCGTGAGTGGTTATCTGTTGGTCATTGACTTACAATGAGGTTGTTAATGATTTACAATGAGGTTGTTAATGACTTACAAATATGTAATGAATAACTTACATTGAGGTTGTTAATGAATAACACTGAGGTCGTTAATGACTTACGCAGGGTTGTTAATGATTTACAATGAGGTTATCAATGGCTTACAGCAAGGTTTTTAATGACTTACGAGGTCGTGAATGACTTACAATGAGGTCGTAAATGACTTACAATGAGGTCGTGAATGACTTACAATGAGGTCGTGAATGACTTACAATGAGGTTGTTAATGACTTACAATGAGGTCGTGAATGACTTACAATGAGGTCGTGAATGACTTACAATGAGGTCGTGAATGACTTACAATGAGGTTGTTAATGACTTACAATGAGGTCGTGAATGACTTACAATGAGGTCGTGAATGACTTACAATGAGGTTGCTAATGACTTACAAGGATGTTGTGATAGAAGCTTACACCTGTACATACATGATAGCTCTTAATGCAGGTCTGTTATGTTCCTGAATGCATATCAGTTTCATTTAAGATTCCACCAGGTCTCAAAGCATTTTCTGTAGTCTGAGGAGGAAGTCAACGTATGTTGTTAGTAAAGTACTGTTTTGTAAATGATCTTGTCCTGTAGAAATGTGACACGTCAAACTCGGGCACCCTGGAGGGTGCTGAGATCAAACAGTTCTATGACCTGTTGACACACCGGGAGGAGATCGATGTGATCTACAGGAAGTACGCCTCCACGGGGGGGCAGATGAGCATCAAGGATCTGCTCAACTTCCTGCTGAACGAGCAGCGTGAGTCGGCCACCTTGGAGGACGCTGTCAGACTCATAGAGAAATACGAGCTGGACGACTCGGGTGAGAGATGCTCTGTTTCTTTCAATTTTACCCTTATTGTACCAGCTAAGTTGACTGAGAACACATTCTCATTTACAGCAACAACCTGGGAATAGTTACAGGGGAGAGAGGGGGGATGAATGTGCCAATTGGAAGCTGGGGATGATTAGATACTCTGGCACTGACTCAATATGAGCTGGATGACTCAGGTGAGAGATGCTCTAGTACTGAGTCAATATGAGCTGGATGACTCAGGTAAGATATGCTCTAGTACTGAGTCAATATGAGCTGGATGACTCAGGTGAGAGATGCTCTAGTACTGACTCAATATGAGCTGGATGACTCAGGTGAGGAGAGATGCTGTGGTACTGACTCAATATGAGCTGGATGACTCAGGTGAGGAGAGATGCTGTGGTACTGACTCAATATGAGCTGGATGACTCAGGTGAGAGATGCTCTAGTACTGACTCAATATGAGCTGGATGACTCAGGTGAGAGATGCTCTGGCACTGACTCAATATGAGCTGGATGACTCAGGTGAGACATGCTCTGGTACTGACTCAATATGAGCTGGATGTCTCAGGTGAGAGATGCTCTGGCACTGACTCAATATGAGCTGGATGACTCAGGTGAGGACAGATGTTCTAGTACTGACTCAATATGAGCTGGATGACTCAGGTGAGGAGAGATGCTGTGGTACTGACTCAATATGAGCTGGATGACTCAGGTGAGGAGAGATGCTGTGGTACTGACTCAATATGAGCTGGATGACTCAGGTGAGAGATGCTCTAGTACTGACTCAATATGAGCTGGATGACTCAGGTGAGAGATGCTCTGGCACTGACTCAATATGAGCTGGATGACTCAGGTGAGACATGCTCTGGTACTGACTCAATATGAGCTGGATGACTCAGGTGAGATATGCTCTAGTACTGACTCAATATGAGCTGGATGACTCAGGTGAGATATGCTCTAGTACTGACTCAATATGAGCTGGATGACTCAGGTGAGAGATGCTCTAGTACTGACTCAATATGAGCTGGATGACTCAGGTGAGAGATGCTCTGGCACTGACTCAATATGAGCTGGATGACTCAGGTGAGACATGCTCTGGTACTGACTCAATATGAGCTGGATGACTCAGGTGAGAGATGCTCTGGTACTGACTCAATATGAGCTGGATGACTCAGGTAAGATATGGTCTAGTACTGACTCAATATGAGCTGGATGACTCAGGTGAGAGATGCTCAGTTCACACAAACATGAAGTCACTGTATCAGGAAGCATATCCTTCAGGATGCAGTATTGGATGATGCCGTTTAATGGTGTTCTAGGAATGGGCTAAAATAGTCTAACTTTTTATATTTCTGTAGCACTTTTCCTTTATAAGCTAAATGATATATATCTGGGAGACCCATTCCACAAGGCCAGTCTATCCCCAATCCCCTAATTCATTCTGTCCCCTTGTGTAACGCGTCGTTGTCCCCCCCCGCCTTCTGTTCTACAGCAAAGCAAATTAATCACATGACCAAAGATGGCTTCCTGATGTACCTGCAGCAGGAGGAGGGGTCTATCTTCAACCCCGCCCACAAGGAGGTGTTCCAGGATATGAGCCAGCCAATCAACCACTACTTTATCAGCTCCTCCCACAACACCTACCTGATGGAAGACCAGCTCAAAGGCCCCAGCAGCACAGAGGCCTATATCAAGTAACCATGACAACCTTTCATCTAAACTAACCATACATTACAACCTCTAATCTAAACTAACCATACATTACAACCTCTAATCTAAACTAACCATACATTACAACCTCTAATCTAAACTAACCATACATTACAACCTCTAATCTAAACTAACCATACATTACAACCTCTAATCTAAACTAACCATACATTACAACCTCTAATCTAATCTAACCATACATTACAACCTCTAATCTAAACTAACCATACATTACAACCTCTAATCTAAACTAACCATACATTACAACTTCTAAACTAACCATACATTATAACCTCTAATCTAAACTAACCATACATTACAACCTCTAATCTAAACTAACCATACATTACAACCTCTAATCTAAACTAACCATACATTACAACCTCTAATCTAAACTAACCATACATTACAACCTCTAATTTAAACTAACCATACATTACAACCTCTAATCTAAACTAACCATACATTACAACCTCTAATCTAAACTAACCATACATTACAACCTCTAATCTAAAGCATTAGACCTATCACTGAAAGCTTCAGTCATACAAATGTTATACTTAAATCCAAACTGGTTCTCTAGCAAATTAGTAAGATTCTCACCCCATGTTCAAGAATGGCCTTTTTCCCTTTATTCAGATAACAACCTCTCACTTTCAGTTATTTGAAAAGGAAATAATCTCCCAAATATCACTATTTCTAAAACAAGCCATAGAAAGTTGGTTGCAATTTCATTTTAATCCTCCAGAAACGACAGAACAAATAATGCAACAAATATTGTGGTTAAACTCAAATATACTAATTGATAAAAAAAACATAATTTTTTTAATACAAAATAAAAAAAGGTATAATCTTTGTAAATGATATCATCGGTAGGACTGGTGGAGTTATGTCGCACATGCAGCTAACAAAAACATATGGAAATGTTTGCTCTACCCAAAATTACAACCAAATAATTGCAGCATTACCTCAAAAATGGAAGAGGAAAGTGGAAGGGGGAAAAAGTAAGGAACTTGTCTGTCGGCCTTGCATTAAAGAACATAATTGGTTAAGGAAAACTGTGATAAATAAAAAAGTTTATCAGTTTCTTTTAAGGACCAAAGGATTGACAGCCGTCCCATATAGATTGCAAAATAGTTGGGAAGAGATTTTTGACTTACCAATTCCATGGCATAGTGTTTATGAACTGACACGCAAAACGACGCCGGATTCAAAACTTAGAATTTTTCAATTTAGATTATTATACAAAATTCTTGCTACCAATAGGATGTTATTGATATGGGGGATACAATCTTCCCAGCTCTGCAGATTTGGCTGCGAAGAGACAGAATCATTAGATAATTTGTTTTGGTACTGTCCATTTGTAGCTTGTTTTTGGACACAGGTCCAAGAATGGCTGAAAGATTGCAATATTTACCTGGAGCTAACCCTGCAGATAGCACTACTGGGTGATCTGAAAAGTCATAGTCAATCGATCAATAATATAATAATCACAGTACAGTTGAAAAATATATGGCAAATAGAAATCCAATATGGATGGTGTTAAGAGATAGATGGGAGGTGTTGAATGGAATTGAAGGATGGGACTAATAACAACTAACAACAACTAATAACAACAAGATAACTAATGTAAAGCATACTGTGTCCATAATAAGTATATAGGTTATAGGTTGAGAGCTTTTGTGAAAGAACACAGTTAGAAAGATATGGCATATAGAAGCAAACCAGATGGACATCATGAAAATGATCGGAGAGGTTGAGGGTACAGGAAGTTCATATGGGGGATTGGAAGTGATGCAGACAATTACATTGATGGAAGTTACAATCAATCTGAAATATTAAAGTTGATCTACCCCCTAAAAAAAAAACATATCTTACTACCTCTAATCCAAACTAACCATACATCTAATCTAAACTAACCATAGCTCTAATCCAAACTAACCATACCTTACCATCCAGCAGCACTAAGGCTTACATCAAGTAACCATGACAACCTCTATTTTAAGATAACCACACCTTAATGCTTGTAGTCTCTTACCTAGCAGCACTGAGGCCTGTATCAGGTAATACATACATATTACAATACATTACACATATTACAACATATTACAACATATTACAACATATTACAACATATTACAACATATTATATACATATTATATACATATTACAATACATTACACATATTACAACACATTACAACATATTACAACATATTACAACATATTACAACATATTATATACATATTACAACATATTACAACATATTATATACATATTATATACATATTACAATACATTACACATATTACAACATATTACAACATATTACAACATATTACAACATATTACAACATATTACAACACATTACAACATATTACAACATATTACAACATATTACAACATATTACAACATATTATATACATATTACAACATATTACAACATATTACAACACATTACAACATATTACAACATATTACAACATATTACAACATATTACAACATATTACAACACATTACAACATATTACAACATATTACAACATATTACAACATATTACAACACATTACAACATATTACAACATATTACAACATATTACAACATATTACAACATATTATATACATATTACAACATATTACAACATATTACAACACATTACAACATATTACAACATATTACAACATATTACAACATATTACAACATATTACAACACATTACAACATATTACAACATATTACAACATATTACAACATATTACAACACATTACAACATATTACAACATATTACAACATATTACAACATATTATATACATATTATATACATATTACAATATATTATACATATTACAACATATTATATACATATTACAATACATTACACATATTACAACATATTACAACATATTACAACATATTACAACATATTACAACATATTATATACATATTACAACATATTACAACATATTACAACATATTACAATACATTACACATATTACAACATATTACAACATATTACAACATATTACAACATATTACAACATATTATATACATATTACAACATATTACAACATATTACAACATATTACAACATATTACAATACATTACACATATTACAACATATTACAACATATTACAACATATTACAACATATTACAACATATTACAACATATTATATACATATTATATACATATTACAATACATTACACATATTACAACATATTACAACATATTACAACATATTACAACATATTACAACATATTATATACATATTATATACATATTACAATATATTATACATATTACAACATATTATATACATATTACAACATATTATATACATATTACAACATATTATACATATTACAACATATTATATACATATTACAACATATTATATACATATTACAACATATTATACATATTACAACATATTACAACATATTACAACATATTACAACATATTACAACATATTATATACATATTATATACATATTATATACATATTACAACATATTATATACATATTACAACATATTATATACATATTACAACATATTATACATATTACAACATATTATACATATTACAACATATTACAACATATTATATACATATTACAACATATTACGGGCGGCAGGTAGCTTAGTGGGTAAGAGCGTTGTGCCAGTAACCGAAAGGTCGCTGGTTCTAATCCCCGAGCCGACTAGGTGAAAAAATCTGCCGATGTGCCCTTAAGCAAGGCACTTAACCCTAATTGCTCCTGTAAGTCGCTCTGGATAAGAGCGTCTGCTAAATGACGTAAAAGTAAAAAGTAAAAGATTACACATATTACAACATATTACACATATTACAACATATTATATACATATTATACATATTACAACATATTACAACATATTATATACATATTACAACATATTACACATATTACAACATATTACAACATATTACAACATATTATATACATATTATATACATATTACAACATATTACACATATTACACATATTACAACATATTACAACATATTATATACATATTATATACATATTACAACATATTACAACAGATTATATACATATTACAACATATTATACATATTACAACATATTACAACATATTATAACATATTATATACATATTACAACATATTATACATATTATATACATATTACAACATATTACAACATATTACAACATATTATATACATATTACAATACATTATACATATTACAACATATTATATACATATTACAACATATTACAACATATTAAAACATATTATATACATATTACAATACATTATACATATTACAACATATTACAACATATTACAACATATTATATACATATTACAACATATTACAACATATTATATACATATTACAACACATTGTACATATTATATACATATTACATACATATTATACATATTACAACATATTACAACATATTATACATATTACAACATATTACACATATTACAACATATTACAACATATTATA
>CM062506.1:44042702-44135202 GCA_031479575.1 Coregonus ussuriensis | reverse complement strand
CAACACCATGCATTCACCAAACATTACACTGAAGACAACACAACACCATCATTCACCAAACATTACGCTGAGGACAACACAACACCATAACCACCAGACATTACACCGAGGACTACTCCACCTGGTCTGACCTGTCTCCTGAGTAGAAACCTGACTCCACATGGTCAAATGTGTTCTCTCTAAACACACTGACCCGTCTCCTGAGAACAACTGGAGTGAGAGAGAGACTGCCCACAAAATGAGGTGGAAACTGAGCTGCACTTCCTAACCTCTTGCTATATGTACAGTGGCTTGCGAAAGTATTCACCCCCCTTGGCATTTTTCCTATTTTGTTGCCTTACAACCTGGAATTTAAATTGATTTTTGGGGGGGTTTGTATCATTTGATTTACACAACATGTCTACCACTTTGAAGATGTAAAATATTTTTTTATTGTGAAACAAACAAGAAATAAGACAAGAAAACAGACAACTTGAGCGTGCATAACTATTCACCCCCCCAAAGTCAATACCAGCCACCTTTTGGGGTATGTCTCTTCGCTGCGCAGGTTAGTAAATTAATATTATTCTAATTATTACTTTATCAAGTCTCTAGTAATCGATTACACACACATAAAATTCATCATATTTTTATATATTCACCGAATCCATATAGAAAGTTAGAAATTGTTAGGTGCTCACATCAACCAATCCATTCATGTTTGTAATGATTCTCAATCAACACAAATCAAGTTCTTCAAACCTACTCCCAGCGGAACCAGAAAACACGGCCCGGCCTGTCATGGGAACCTCCCAGAAAACACTGCCCGGCCTGTCATGGGAACCTCCCAGAAAACACGGCCCGGCCCGTCATGGGAACCTCCCAGAAAACACTGCCCGGCCTGTCATGGGAACCTCCCAGAAAACACGGCCCGGCCTGTCATGGGAACCTCCCAGAAAACACGGCCCGGCCTGTCATGGGAACCTCCCAGAAAACACGGCCCGGCCTGTCATGGGAACCTCCCAGAAAACACTGCCCGGCCCGTCATGGGAACCTCCCAGAAAACACGGCCCGGCCTGTCATGGGAACCTCCCAGAAAACACGGCCCGGCCTGTCATGGGAACCTCCCAGAAAACACGGCCCGGCCTGTCATGGGAACCTCCCAGAAAACACGGCCCGGCCTGTCATGGGAACCTCCCAGAAAATACAGACTTTCCGCTACTTTCTAAAATAACATCCCGCTCTCAATACCACAAGGTAGCCGATTTTGTTCTATTGCCCAATTACTTAATTTCTTAAGTGACTTTTTCTCTCTACTAATTATATTTCCATTTTGCGCTCATTAAATCCCATGCTTTATACGCCTCTTTCATATAATCTAAATCCCATTTCGGGTTGCTTACTGCAGTATTGTGAATGATATATTTTCGCGCTATCTGTAACTTATCCTTCTTAAAACAACCTTCTTGAGGATACTCATTATCTGTCCATGCTGATAATCACTGAGATATGGTTCCACAGAGAAACATCCTAATTTACTTAACATCCATTCGCGCGGTGTCTAATTTCCGATAGTTTTCGTGTTTTAATAATTTAGTCATTTCCTTTCTCTCTCTTCGAGGTAAATCAGATCTGATTTATTCTTCATTGTGATTTATTCTTCATTGTGATTTATTCTTCATTGTGATTTATTCTTCATTGTGATTTATTCTTCATTGTGATTTATTCTTCATTGTGATTTATTCTTCATTGTGATTTATTCTTCATTGTCTTGCCAGATTCTACTCAGTCGGCTCCCCATTATTTTCTATTAGTTCGTGCAATGTTAGTAATTAAATATTTGAATCAAATCCCCAACTTTATTAAAATGTTGTTTGTCTATCTAGTTATTGGTGCCATGATCCAATATGATTCATTGTAGCTGCTCGAGTCTTATACCAAGTGAGTTATTGTTTTCTCTCTCTCCTGACCGTTTTGAGTAATTCACAAAGGACTAATTCTGTACTGATGATTTACCACACCAAAGGCCTGTAACCTACCTCTTTATAATGCCTTTACACATTAAGGGATTCCTGCGCCCAATCTTTTATCCTCTGTTGTTTTTACTCATTAATCTGAACGCACACTGATTTGAATCATAGCACCATGTCATTGTCTAATTTGATATTCTTCGTACATCACTTAACATAATTGAATACCAATCATCTGTCCCCCTCAAAAATATTGAATTTGAATGTTCTTTTCAGTTCAGCTTTACCCCAGATAAGCAGATTTTAACACAATCAGAAAAATGAAAGTCTGCTAACCTGTTAGTTCGGCCGTAAACTGTATCCTGTTCGTTAGACGCCAACTGTTATGATGAGTTTCTCTGGTATCAAGGAATTCAGGATACAAGAATATACTCGAACACTTACAGTTGAAGTCGGAAGTTAACATACACTTAGGTTGGAGTCATTAAAACTCGTTTTCCAACCACTCCACAAATTTCTTGTTAACAAACTATAGTTTTGGCAAGTCGGTTAGGACATCTACTTTGTGCATGACACAATACATTTTTCCAACAATTGTTTACAGACAGATTATATCACATATAATTCACTGTATCACAATTCCAGTTGGTCAGAAGTTTACATACACTAAGTTGATTCCAGAAAATGATGTCATGGCTTTAGAAGCTTCTGATAGGCTAATTTACATCATTTGAGTCAATTGGAGGTGCACCTGTGGATGTATTTCAAGGCCTACCTTCAAACTCAGTGCCTCTTTGCTTGACATCATGGGAAAATCAAAAGAAATCAGCCAAGACCTCAGAAAAACAATTGTAGACCTCCACAAGTCTGGTTCATCCTTGGGAGCAATTTCTAAACGCCTGAAGGTACCACGTTCATCTGTACAAACAATAGTACGTAAGTATAAACACCATGGGACCATGCAGCCATCATAGCGCTCAGGAAGGAGACGCGTTCTGTCTCCCAGAGATGAACGTACTTTGGTGCGAAAAGTGCAAATCAATCCCAGAACAACGGCAAAGGACCTTGTGAAGATGCTGGTGGAAACAGGTACAAAAGTATCTATATCCACAGTAAAACGAGTCCTATATCGACATAACCTGAAAGGCCACTCAGCAAGGAAGAATCCACTGCTCCAAAACCGCCATAAAACTATGGTTTGCAACTGCACATGGGGACAAAGATCTTACTTTTTGGAGAAATGTCCTCTGGTCTGATGAAACAAAAATAGAACTGTTTGGCCATAATGACCATCGTTATGTTTGGAGGAAAAAGGGGGTTGTTTGCAAGCCAAAGAACACCATCCCAACCGTGAAGCACGGGGGTGGCAGCATCATGCTGTGGGGGTGCTTTGCTGCAGGAGGGACTGGTGCACTTCACAAAATGGATGGCATCATGAAGAAGGAAAATGATGTGGATATATTGAAGCAACATCTCAAGACATCAGTCAGGAAGTTAAAGCTTGGTCGCAAATGGGTCTTCCAAATGGACAATGACCCAAGCATACTTCCAAAGTTGTGGCAAAATGGCTTAAGGACAACAGAGTAAAGGTATTGGAGTGGCCATCACAAAGCCCTGAGCTCAATCCTATAGAAAATGTGTGGGCAGAACTGAAAAAGCGTGTGCGAGCAAGGAGGCCTACAAACCTGACTCAGTTACACCAGCTATGTCAGGAGGAATGGGCCAAAATTCACCCAACTTATTGTGGGAAGCTTGTGGAAGGCTACCCAAAATGTTTGACCCAAATTAAACAATTTAAAGGCAATGCTACCAAATACTAATTGAGTGTATGTAAACATCTGACCCACTGGGAATGTGATTAAAGAAATAAACGCTTAAATAAATCATTCTCTCTACTATTATTCTGACATTTCACATTCTTAAAATAAAGTGGTGATCCTAACTGACCTAAGACAGGGAATTTTTACTAGGATTAAATGTCAGGAATTGTGAAAAACTGAGTTTAAATGTATTTGGCAAGGTACAGTGGGAAAAAATGTATTTAGTCAGCCACCAATTGTGCAAGTTCTCCCACTTAAAAAGATGAGAGAGGCCTGTAATTTTCATCATAGGTACACGTCAACTATGACAGACCAATTGAGGAAAAAAAATCCAGAAAATCACATTGTAGGATTTTTAATGAATTTATTTGCAAATTATGGTTGAAAATAAGTATTTGGTCACCTACAAACAAGTAAGATTTCTGGCTCTCACAGACCTGTAACTTCTTCTTTAAGAGGCTCCTCTGTCCTCCACTCGTTACCTGTATTAATGGCACCTGTTTGAACTTGTTATCAGTATAAAAGACACCTGTCCACAACCTCAAACAGTCACACTCCAAACTCCACTATGGCCAAGACCAAAGAGCTGTCAAAGGACACCAGAAACAAAATTGTAGACCTGCACCAGGCTGGGAAGACTGAATCTGCAATAGGTAAGCAGCTTGGTTTGAAGAAATCAACTGTGGGAGCAATTATTAGGAAATGGAAGACATACAAGACCACTGATAATCTCCCTCGATCTGGGGCTCCATGCAAGATCTCACCCCGTGGGGTCAAAATGATCACAAGAACGGTGAGCAAAAATCCCAGAACCACACAGGGGGACCTAGTGAATGACCTGCAGAGAGCTGGGACCAAAGTAACAAAGCCTACCATCAGTAACACACTACGCCGCCAGGGACTCAAATCCTGCAGTGCCAGACGTGTCCCCCTGCTTAAGCCAGTACATGTCCAGGCCTGTCTGAAGTTTGCTAGAGTGCATTTGGATGATCCAGAAGAGGATTGGGTGAATGTCATATGGTCAAATGAAACCAAAATATAACTTTTTGGTAAAAACTCAACTTGTCGTGTTTGGAGGACAAAGAATGCTGAGTTGCATCCAAAGAACACCATACCTATTGTGAAGCATGGGGGTGGAAACATCATGCTTTGGGGCTGTTTTTCTGCAAAGGGACCAGGACGACTGAGCCGTGTAATGGAAAGAATGAATGGGGCCATGTATCGTGAGATTTTGAGTGAAAACCTCCTTCCATCAGCAAGGGCATTGAAGATGAAACGTGGCTGGGTCTTTCAGCATGACAATGATCCCAAACACACCGCCCGGGCAACGAAGGAGTGGCTTCGTAAGAAGCATTTCAAGGTCCTGGAGTGGCCTAGCCAGTCTCCAGATCTCAACCCCATAGAAAATCTTTGGAGGGAGTTGAAAGTCCGTGTTGCCCAGTGACAGCCCCAAAACATCACTGCTCTAGAGGAGATCTGCATGGAGGAATGGGCCAAAATACCAGCAACAGTGTGTGAAAACCTTGTGAAGACTTACAGAAAACGTTTGACCTGTGTCATTGCCAACAAAGGGTATATAACAAAGTATTGAGAAACTTTTGTTATTGACCAAATACTTATTTTCCACCATAATTTGCAAATAAATACATTAAAAATCCTTCAATGTGATTTTCTGGATTTTTTTTCTCATTTTGTCTGTCATAGTTGACGTGTACCTATGATGAAAATTACAGGCCTCTCTCATCTTTTTAAGTGGGAGAACTTGCACAATTGGTGGCTGACTAAATACTTTTTTCCCCCACTGTATATATAAACTTCCGACTTCAACTGTAGATGGAGAGTTGATACAATGTATTTAATAATACCACGGTACCGGATTCAACACAACAAGACACAAGTCAATTGCCTCTTGCTATTTGAATGATAGACATAGAGATCTCTCCGTTTCTATACTATATTGTAAACTAATTCTAGCCAACAGTTGCCAACCATTATTGGGTGTCATCTTGCACCCCAGTCAGGACATTCCATCACGTTCTCATTCTAAGATTAACACCAGTGGCCCCCATCCTTCCTGGCAGGCAGACTTTATGGCAATCACCAGTGACATAAATAAATGGAACGTCCTCATCCTCAAAATCCTATGTAACATGTCATATCACCACCATTTGCTTCATGCAGCGAGACTCATCTCCTTCGCATAGAGTTGATCAGGTTGTTGATTGTGGCCTGTGGAATGTTGTCCCACTCCTCTTCAATGGCTGTGTGAAGTTGCTGGATATCGGCGGGAACTGGAACACGCTGTCGTTCACAACGATCTAGATCATGGATCCAGTGACAGGCCTGGTGAATATGCAGGCCATGGAAGAACTAGGAGATTTTCAGCGTCCAGGAAATGTTTACAGATCCTTGTGACATGGGGCCGTGCATTTAATGCTGATGGCGGATGAATGGCACGTCAATGGGCCTCAGGATCTCGTCAAGGAATCTCTGTGCATTCAAATTGCCATCGATAAAATGCAATTGTCCTCGTTGTCCGTAGCTTATGCCTGCCCATACCATAACCCCACCGCCACCATGGGGCACTCTGTCCACAACGTCTCAGACAATCCTACAGGTGAAGAAGATGGATGTGGAGGTCCTGGGCTGGCGTCGTGGAGGTCCTGGGCTGGCGTCGTGGAGGTCCTGGGCTGGCGTTGTGGAGGTCCTGGGCTGGCGTCGTTACACGTGGTCTGAGGATGTGAGGCCAGTTGGACGTACTACCAAATTCAAACTACGTTGTATGAGCATTACTTTAGAGAAATTACCATTCAACGCTCTGGCAACAGCTCTGGTGGACATTCCTGCAGTCAGCATGCCAATTGCACGCTCCCCCTCAAAACTTCAGACATCTGTGGCATTGTGTTGTGTGACAAGATACAGATATAGTACTATATAGTAGATATAGTATATATACAGATATAGTACTAGATATAATAGACATAATACTAGATATAGTAGATATAGTATTAGATACAAATATAGTACTATATATAGTAGATATAGTACTAGACACAGATATAGGACTAGATATAGTAGATATAGTACTAGATACAGATACAGTACTAGATATAGTAGATATAGTACTATATGCAGATATAGTACTAGCTATAATAGATATAGTACTAGCTATAGTAGATATTGTACTAACTATAGTATATATAGTACTAGATATAGTAGATATAGTACTAGATATAGTACATGTAGTAATAGTTATAGTAGATATGGTACTGGATACAGATACAGTACATATATAGTAGATATAGTACTAGATACAGATATAGTACTAGATATCATATATATAGTACTAGATAAAGATACAATACTCTATATAATAGATAGATACAGATACAGTTCTAGATATAGTAGATATAGTACTAGATACATATATAGTACTAGTTATAGTAGATATAGTAGTAGATACTGATACAGTACTAGATATAGTAGATATAGTAGATAGATACAGTAGCTAGATATAGTAGATATAGTAATAGATACAGATACAGTACTAGATATAATATATATAGTACTAGATACAGATACTGTACTAGATATAGTAGATATAGTACTATATACAGATATAGTACTAGGTATAGTAGATATAGTAGTAGATATAAATATAGTAATATATATATAATAGATATAGTACTATAAACAGATATAGTTTTAGCTATAATCGATATAGTACTAAATATAGTAGATATTATACTAACTATAGTATATATAGTACTAGATATAGTAGATATAGTACTAGATATAGTGCATGTAGTAATAGTTATAGTAGATATAGTACTGGATACAGATACAGTACATATATAGTAGGTAGCTTAGTGGTTGAGAGCGTTGTGCCAGTAACCGAAAGGTCGCTGGTTCTAATCCCTGAGCCGACTAGGTGAAAAATCTGTCGATGTGCCCTTGAGCAAGGCACTTAACCCTAATAGCTCCTGTAAGTCGCTCTGGATAAGAGCGTCTGCTAAATGACAAATATATATATATATAGTACTTGAAACAGATATATTACTCTAGTAATTGTAGTACTAGTTATAGCAGATATAGTACTGGATACAGATACAGTACATATATAGTAGATATAGTACTAGATACAGATATATTACTATATATCGTATTTATAGTACTAGATAAAGATACGATACTATATATAATAGATAGATACAGATACAGTTCTAGATATATTAGATATAGTACTAGATACAGATATAGTACTAGTTATAGTAGATATAGTACTAGATACAGATACAGTACTAGATATAGTAGATATATACAGTACTAGATATAGTAGATACTGTACTAGATAGAGATATATTACTAGATATAGTAGATATAGTACTAAATACAGATACAGTACAAGATATAGCAGATATAGTAGTAGATACAAATATGAGATTTAGTGTATATATATATATATATATATAGTACTCGATACAGATACAGTAATATATATAGTAGATATAGTACTTGATACAGCTACAGTACTCTACATAGTAGATATTGTACTAGATACAGATACAGTACTAGATATAGTACTAGATATAGTAGATATAGTAATATATAATATATATAGTACTAGAAACAGATATAGTACTAGATATAGTAGATACAGATACAGTACTAGATATAGTAGATATTGTCCTAGATACAGTACTAGATATAATAAATATAGTAGTAGATATAATAGATATTGTACTAGATACAGTAGTATATATAGTAGATGTATTACTAGATACAGTACTAGATATAATATATATAGTACTAGATACAGTAGGAGATATAGTAGATGTAGTACTAGATGCAGTACTAGTTATAATAGATATAGTAATAGATACAGTAGTTGATATAGTAGATGTAGTACTAGATACAGTACTATATATAATAGATATAGTACTAGATACAGTACTAGATATTATAAATATAGTAGTAGATATAGTAGATATAGTACTAGATACAGTAGTAGATATAGTAGATGTAGTACTAGATGCAGTACTAGATATAATAGATATAGTACTAGATACAGTAGTAGATATTGTACTAGATACTGTACTATATATAATAGATATAGAACTAGATACAGTACTAGATATTATAAATATAGTAGTAGATATAGTAGATATAGTACTAGATACAGTAGTAGATATAGTACTAGATACAGTACTAGATATAATAAATATAGTAGTAGATATAATAGATATTGTACTAGATACAGTAGTAGATATAGTAGATATAGTACTAGATACAGTACTAGATATAATAGATATAGTATTAGATACAGTACTAGATATAGTAGTAGTACTCTATGTGTGTGTTGATTGTGTTGTGATCCTCAGGGCCCTCATGAAGAGTTGTCGCTGTGTGGAGTTAGACTGTTGGGACGGGGCCCAGGGGGAGCCAGTCATCTACCATGGCCACACCCTCACCTCCAAGGTCCTGTTTAAAGACGTCATCAAGGCCATCAAGGAGTATGCCTTCAAGGTAACCCTAACCCTGGTGCTAACCCTAACCCATCAAGGAGTACGCCTTCAAGGTAACCCTAACCCTGGTGCTAACCCTAACCCATCAAGGAGTACGCCTTCAATGTCAGTCTAACCCTGTCCCTAACCTTATCCCCTGACCCCTGACCCTAACCCATCCAGGAGTACGCCTTCAATGTCAGTCTAACCCTGTCCCTAACCTTATCCCCTGACCCCTGACCCTAACCCATCCAGGAGTACGCCTTCAATGTCAGTCTAACCCTGTCCCTAACCTTATCCCCTGACCCCTGACCCTAACCCATCCAGGAGTACGCCTTCAATGTCAGTCTAACCCTGTCCCTAACCTTATCCCCTGACCCCTGACCCTAACCCATCCAGGAGTACGCCTTCAATGTCAGTCTAACCCTGTCCCTAACCTTATCCCCTGACCCCTGACCCTAACCCATCCAGGAGTACGCCTTCAATGTCAGTCTAACCCTGTCCCTAACCTTATCCCCTGACCCCTGACCCTAACCTCCATGTCAGCTAACCCTGTCCCTAACCTTATCCCCTGACCCCTGACCCTAACCCCTGACCCCTGACCCTAACCCATCCAGGAGTACGCCTTCAATGCCAGTCTAACTGACCATTTTGATGTCTCTGTGTCCAGGATGAAGGAAGTTGCTAACTAGCTCTAGCAGAATTGCTAACTAGCGTTAGTGCAATGACTAGAAGTCTATGGGTATCTGCTAGCATGCTAACAGATACCCATAGACTTCCAGTCATTGCGCTAACTCTAGTTAGCATTGGCTCATGAAACTACCTATATCTTCCTTCATAATGGACACATAGACACAAAATGGTATCCACAAGTTAATCTGACTCTGCTAAAATCCCAAAGTATCCCTTTAACACCTGACCCTAACCCTGACCCAACAAGGAGTACGCCTTCAAGGTAACCCTAACCCTGACCCTAACCCCCGACCCCTGACCCTGACCCCTGACCCTAACCCCTGACCCTAACCCTGACCCAACAAGGAGTACGCCTTCAAGGTGAAGTTTCACCGTAAAGTCAAACCAGCCCTGTGATTACCAGTAGAGTCAAACCAGCCCTGTGATCACCAGTAGAGTCAAACCAGCCCTGTGATTACCAGTAGAGTCAAACCAGCCCTGTGATCACCAGTAGAGTCAAACCAGCCCTGTGATTACCAGTAGAGTCAAATCAGCCCTGTGATCACCAGTAGAGTCAAACCAGCCCTGTGATCACCAGTAGAGTCAAATCAGCCCTGTGATTACCAGTAGAGTCAAATCAGCCCTGTGATCACCAGTAGAGTCAAACCAGCCCTGTGATCACCAGTAGAGATGGACATGACTGGTAATGATGTGTTGTTGTCCTCCTGTCCCCCAGAGATGGACATGACTGGTAATGATGTGTTGTTGTCCTCCTGTCCCCCAGAGATGGACATGACTGGTAATGATGTGTTGTTGTCCTCCTGTCCCCCAGAGATGGACATGACTGGTAATGATGTGTTGTTGTCCTCCTGTCCCCCAGAGATGGACATGACTGGTAATGATGTGTTGTTGTCCTCCTGTCCCCCAGACATCAGAGTACCCAGTGATTCTGTCCCTGGAGAACCACTGCACCCTGGAGCAGCAGAAGCTGATGGCCCAGCACATGAGGTCCATCCTGGGCAGCGCCCTGCTCACCACCCCCCTGGAGGACCAGATGCCCACTGCCTTCCCCTCACCCCAGGTCAGAGACTAGCAGATAATCAATCCTTCCATCCATCCATCCATCCATCCATGTATGCTTCCTTGTTTGTTTTTCACCCCTCTGTGGGTAAAGCCTGGAGCTTCATAACCACATACCCAGTATTTGAAATCTGAGAGCTCTGAGGCAAGCCTGAACAAGTTGTGGATGTTAGACAGATGAAAGGATCTAAGTCCTTACTGAGTGTGTGAAGGAAGAACAACAACACCTTGTTTGACTGGTTGGGATTGGATTGGGGTGTTACCAGAAGGAATGTGATTTCCCTGCTAACAGGATCTCTCTGTTAGAACCTCTGTCTATGAGGCTAACAGTATCTGTCTGTTAGAGCCTGTCTGTCTATGAAGCTAACAGTATCTGTCTGTTAGAACCTGTCTGTCTATGAGGCTAACAGTATCTGGTTGTTAGAACCTGTCTGTCTATGAGGCTCGGCAGGAATGCTACAGCTGCTCCTCATTTAATATATTAACAGATTATCATTTAATCATGGCTAACACAAAAAAGGTTGCTGGAGAAATCTAAATTAACCATTCTCTGTCTCTCTCTCTCTCTCTCTCTCTCTCTCTCTCTCTCTCTCTCTCTCTCTCTCTCTCTCTCTCTCTGTCTCTCTCTCTCTCTCTCTCTGTCTCTCTGTCTCTCTCTCTCTCTCTCTCTCTCTCTCTCTCTCTCTCTCTCTCTCTCTCAAATTCAACTATTATGTTGTTTTTATTCAGTGTCTTTCAGGCTATGGCAGGCAAATACATATTTGGCTGCAAGAGGAGCCGTTGCTCTTTCACCCATGAGTATTTTTTGTTTTTCCTCTGGGTTTAATAAGATACAATTTGGAATAAATGTATTACATTTCTGCGAATAATGAATCTCTTTGTGAGGAATATTGATCACAGTAAAGGAGAAAGTGCATCTCTGTTTCTACCTCCCCTGTCGTGCAGTGACCACATACACGCTCCTCTTTGGGTAGCCATGTCTTTTTATGTCTGCCGGTTTCTATTGCCAATTGGTGGTCACTCAGCCTGTACTTGGTAAGGATCTGTCTCTACTTCGTATCTCTGACAGAGTAGAGATAATCAGCCAACTCATATTCTCTGTTAAGGGTCAGATAGCAATTTAATCGGATTTGGGATTTTGTTTTGTTTTTCCAATGTTGTAAAAATTAGTCCTTTGATTGGTTCATGATTTGGTTTATTTGGATTCTTTCTTTTGAAGCAGTGCTGGTGTCAGCTTGGTTGGTTAGGTCCAACACCAGCTGACTGAGAGGGCTCGTTTCTGGGCTCAGCTCTTGGGTTTGAAGTGCTTTAAATTGGAGACTTGAATTTGGGCTTGAAGTTAGGTGTAGCCAAACATTTTATTATATTTTTTGTATTTTCATTACCACTGGAAAGCGGCCTAATTCTGCCCTACATGACTTGTAAAATTTTCCACAGGATTCTGCATGTATGGCTTCAATTGGATATTTGTCCCACACTTTAAAGTCCAGTTTATTGAGTGGCCCCCAAATCTCACTTCCGTAAAGAGCTATTGGTAGGATTACACTGTCAAATTACGCTGTGAAATATAATTGGAATGTTGATTTTGAATCATTTCATTTTTATTGCATACAATGCTCTGCAGGCTTTTTATTTGAGTGCATTCACTGCCATATTAAAGTGTCCCGATGCAGATATGGTCAGACCAAGGTATGAGTCATTTTTTGTGTGTTCAATTATGGTGTTGTTCAAGGTGAATTTATATTTGTGTTCCTGACATCTGGGGTTTTCTGGAAAATCATGATGTTTTTATTTTTATTTTTTAATGCCAGGGCCCAATTATGGCAATATTGCTCTAGAATGTTAAGGTTCTGTTGAAGACCTTCTTTGGTTAGTGATAGAAGAACCAAGTCATCAGCATATAGCAGGTATTTTACCTCTGTGTCAAATAGTGTGAGTCCTGGAGCTACAGAATGGTCCAACATGTCTGCTAATTCATTGATATAAATGTTGATTAGATTTGGACTCAAACTGCAGCCGTGTCTCACACCTCGACGTTGCGAAAATGTTGCACACTTGTTTTCTGTGTTGATACATTTTATTAAGTCATACACCTTACCACTAAGCCCACTTTGGAGAATTCTGAAGAATAGACCTTCATGCCAAATAGAATAGAATGCTTTTTTAAAGTCAATAAAGCAAGCAAAGAGTTTGCCCTCTTTTTTTTGGTGGACGTGTTTATTAATTAGTGTATTTATGGTCAGTAGTGCGGTGGTTGGGGAGAAAGCCAATTTGACATTAACTTATTACATTTTCTCTTGAAGAAAGTTTTGGATTCTTGAATTCAAAATGCTACAGAAAACCTTTCCCAAGTTGCTGTTTACTCAAATTCCCCTGTAATTACTGGGGTCTGATTTGTCTCCACTTTTGTGGATAGGGGAGATGAGCCCCTGGTTCCAGACATCAGGAAAGCAGCCAGAAGTTAGTACCATGTTGAACAATTTAAGCACAGCATTTTGCAACTCAGGTGTGCTGTTTTTCAGCATTTAATTTCTGATGTTATCTAGACCACAAGCCTTCTTTAGTTTTATAGAGTTGAGCTATTCATGTAGTTCTTGTTGGGTTGTTGGGTAATCTAATGGATTTAGGTTGTTTTTAATGACTGATTCAAGGATGTTACATTTTTCTTGAATTTCTAATAGGTTATGTTGTAAGTCTTTTTATGGGATATTTTTGTATAGATTTTCAAAATATGTTTTTCAAATTCCTTCATCTTGTATGGCTCATTATTCCACATTTCCCAGAATTGATTTTGGTCAATTGCATTTTCAATTTCATTAAGTGTCTTATTGGTATAATTCAATTTCTTGCGTTTCAGTGTATGTTTCTACTGTTTCAGAGTTTCATAGTATTCATAGCACAGCTCTGGGTTGTTTTGCTGCTTATGTTTTTCATTTGACATTTGTCTTAGGTGTTTTCTAATTGTTTTACATTCATTATCAAACCATTTTTCAGAAACATTTTGTGTTTTGTTTTTGATGTTGTATTTCTTTGGTTTTCTCAAATTTGCTTTTGATGCTGCTTTTTGGAAAATGCAATTGATGTTTTGAGGAGCCGAATTGACACCTTCTTTATTGTTTTGGTATTGTGAGTTATTGAAGACCTGTATAGAGTTCATCATTTCATTTGAGTTCAATGTTTCAATGAATTTCTCTACACTGTTTGGAGCCCATCTGTACAATTGGTTCATGTTGTAGAGTTTATTTGGCTGTTTTTTTGAATGAGTATTGCTGGTTAATTTCTTCAGAAAAACGTTAATCTGACTGTGATCTGACAATGGTGTCTGTGGTCTGACAGTGAATGCACTAATGGAGGAGGGGTCCATGTCAGTGATGGCATAATCGACTACACTTGTCCCAAGAGCTGAGCAGTAAGTAAACTGACCTAAAGAGCCCCCTCTGATTCTACCATTAAGCATGTATAGGCCTAAGGCTTGACAGAGACGCACTAACTCCTTCCTGTTTTTGTTCAGCATTTGGTCAGGACTGTTTCTATTATTTATAATTGGGCTACTGTGCAAGGAGGGGTGTCCAAATATGTGGTGGTTACCTCCCGCATCAGTGTAGTCAGGCTCAGAACCTGTTCTCACATTGAAATCTCCACAAAGAAGCACTTTACTCTCCGCCTGAAATTGAAGGATTTCTGTATGGAGATTGTCAAAAAACGGATCATCATAATATGATGAATCTGAAGGAGGAGCATAAGCTGCACATATGTATACATAATTGTCACAATAGATTGTACCTTTGTTAAGTTTTAGCCAAATGTGATTAGTACCTTTTTTCATTTAATTCAGTGCTAAGTCCTGCTTACGCCAAATTATGATTCCTCCTGAGTCTCGGCCCCGTTAATTTTTTTTATGTTTGATTGATGGTAGTAAACTTTCTCTATAGCCTGAGGGACACTGAGTATCAATGTCTCCACGACACCATGTTTCCAGTAGGATTATGATGTCCTGTCCCTTGATGTTTTTAAGAAATTCTGGATTTGTTGTTTTATAACCAAAATGTGAAGAGTACAGGCCCTGGATATTCCAAGAGCTGATAGTTAATGATCTCATTTATAATAAGTGATATTCACTGGTTTGACTAAAGTACATTGAAATAAAAAAAAGAATATTATTAATTTTTTTAACAGAAATGGGAATAAATATATAAATGAATATATATACACTACCGGTCAAAAGTTTTAGAACACCTACTCATTCAAGGATTTTTCTTTATTTTTACTATTTTCTACATTGTAGAATAATAGTGAAGACATCGAAACTATGAAATAACACATATGGAATCATGCAGTAATCCAAAATTTGTTAAACAAATCAAAATATATTTTATATTTGAGATTCTTCAAATAGGTACCCTTTGACCTGATGACAGCAGATGTTATCGGAGGTCATCATTTGTCTGACTCAGTTTGTCCATTCTGCTTTCTAATTTAGCAATAGATGCTCCGCTCTCCTCTCTATGTCATCTCTTCTTTTAGTTTCTGGACAGTGTCATCCTCTTGAAATCAAATCAAATCAAATCAAATCAAATTTTATTGGTCACATGCGCCGAATACAACAGGTGCAGACATTACAGTGAAATGCTTACTTACAGCCCTTAACCAACAGTGCATTTATTTTAAACAAAAAAAGTAAGAATAAAACAACAACAAAAAAAGTGTTGAGAAAAAAAGAGCAGAAGTAAAAATAAAGTGACAGTAGGGAGGCTATATATACACAATAGAATAAAGTGACAGTAGGGAGGCTATATATACAGGGGGGTACCGTTGCATAGTCAATGTGCGGGGGCACCGGCTAGTTGAGGTAGTTGAGGTAATATGTACATGTGGGTAGAGTTAAAGTGACTATGCATAAATACTTAACAGAGTAGCAGCAGCGTAAAAAGTATGGGGTGGGGGGGCAGTGCAAATAGTCCGGGTAGCCTTGATTAGCTGTTCAGGAGTCTTATGGCTTGGGGGTAGAAGCTGTTGAGAAGTCTTTTGGACCTAGACTTGGCACTCCGGTACCGCTTGCCGTGCGGTAGCAGAGAGAACAGTCTATGACTAGGGTGACTGGAGTCTTTGACAATTTTGAGGGCCTTCCTCTGACACCGCCTGGTATAGAGGTCCTGGATGGCAGGGAGCTTTGCCCCTGTGATGTACTGGGCCGTACGCACTACCCTCTGTAGTGCCTTGCGGTCAGAGGCCAAGCAGTTGCCATACCAGGCGGTGATGCAACCAGTCAGGATGCTCTCGATGGTGCAGCTGTAGAATTTTTTGAGGATCTGAGGACCCATGCCAAATCTTTTTAGTCTCCTGAGGGGGAATAGGCTTTGTCGTGCCCTCTTCACGACTGTCTTGGTGTGTTTGGACCATGATAGTTCGTTGGTGATGTGGACACCAAGGAACTTGAAGCTCTCAACCTGTTCCACTACAGCCCCGTCGATGAGAATGGGGGCGTGCTCAGTCCTCTTTTTTTTCCTGTAGTCCACAATCATCTCCTTTGTCTTGGTCACGTTGAGGGAGAGGTTGTTGTCCTGGCACCACACGGCCAGATCTCTGACCTCCTCCCTATAGGCTGTCTCATCGTTGTCGGTGATCAGGCCTACCACTGTTGTGTCGTCGGCAAACTTAATGATGGTGTTGGAGTCGTGCCTGGCCATGCAGTCATGGGTGAACAGAGAGTACAGGAGGGGACTGAGCACGCACCCCTGAGGGGCCCCCGTGTTGAGGATCAGTGTGGCAGATGTGTTGTTCCCTACCCTTACCACCTGGGGGCGGCCCGTCAGGAAGTCCAGGATCCAGTTGCAGAGGGAGGTGTTTAGTCCCAGGATCCTTAGCTTAGTGATGAGCTTTGAGGGCACTATGGTGTTGAATGCTGAGCTGTAGTCAATGAATAGCATTCTCACGTAGGTGTTCCTCTTGTCCAGGTGGGAAAGGGCAGTGTGGAGTGCGATAGAGATTGCATCATCTGTGGATCTGTTGGGGCGGTATGCAAATTGGAGTGGGTCTAGGGTTTCTGGGATTATGCTGTTGATGTGAGCCATGACCAGTCTTTCAAGCTTGTTCTCTCTGAGTTCTATGACCTCTGCTTCAACTAGAGAGAGGGTGTTGTGGAAACGTTGCATAGCAGGTGTTCTTGGTGTTGTAGGCATGTCCTTGGCTCTGTCTGCTGCAGGTGAGGTAGGTAGAGGGACACGGAGGGCTTCTTGCTGGGTCACAGAGACCGTTGGGGGTGATGGGGCTCTTGTTCTCCTACATTATAGCAGGTATGCTCTCTCTCACTCTCTCTCTCTCTCTCTCTCTCTCTCTCTCTCTCTCTCTCTCTCTCTCTCTCTCTCTCTCTCTCTCTCTCTCTCTCTCCTCTCTCTATCTCTCTGTCTGTCTCTCTCAATTCAATTCAAAGGGCTTTATTGGCATCAGAAACATATGTTTACATTGCCAAAGCAAGTGAAATAGATAATAAACAATCCAATATTAACAGTAAACATTACACTCACAAAAGTTCCAAAAGAATAATGACATTTCAAATGTCATATTATGGCTATATACAGTGTTGTAATGATGTGCAAATAGTTAAAGTACAAAAGGGAATCTTGCTGCTGTGATGGCACACTGTGGTATTTCACCCAATAGATATGTCAGTTTATCAAAATTTGATTTGTTTTCAAATTCTTTGTGGGTCTGTGTAATCTGAGGGAAACATGTGTCTCTATAGTCATACAATTGGCAGGAGGTTAGGAAGTGCAGCTCAGTTTCCCCCTCTCACCCGCAGAGGGGGGGAGGATGGAACTGGTGGGGGATTGACACGTCACTCCCTGTTGTAAACCAAGGAGAGAAGATTCAGGTCTCCCTCTCCAATGTTCACCAGAGGAATGTGCAGTTTCCACAGACTTTTCCCACTGAAACTCGAACACGTTCTAAAGCGAATACTGGAACAATATTTCTAACATAGAACGTGGGGAATGGTCAGAGGCGATCTATAGAAAACTACTGTCAATTGGGTTGTTATTTTGTGATACGGAAAATATCAAGGAAATACTGTAACTTGGAAAGTATACCCCCTATATATGCGAAGGTTCCATACGATGCGTTGTAAAATGAAAAATGATTGAAGTATTTTTGTTAAGAGACGGATGTGATTTTAGGAGCCATAAGAGGTAATTGTTTTACATGAACTTTGCACAGTGACAAGTCACGCCCCGTCAGAGAGCGTGTCAGCCTGACGGAACCGCCCTTTTGAACAAACTGTATCAGACCAGATAACGTGAAAGCGGCAACTACTCGTTTAAAATGGTTGGAACGAGGTGGAGAGAATACACTAACCACTAACCTCCCAGACAGTCACTGGTACGGCTGGTTAGCCTCTCATCACCCCACTGGGGAACCATCGATACGGCTGGCTAGCCTATCTTCAAAGAAGCAACCTCTCATCACCCCACTGGGGAACCATCGATACGGCTGGCTAGCCTATCTTCAAAGAAGCAACCTCTCATCGATACGGCTGGCTAGCCTATCTTCAAAGAAGCAACTTCAAGAGTGACGGGAAGACAAATCCATTCTGTAGTTCTGTTCAAGACCACATGACAAATCACTGGATACCGGACAACTACAGAGGAGAACAACAGTAGAAGACTTGTTGGAACTTTTTTGGACAATCAGAGCCTTACAAGCGTGCCGCGAGAAGGCCCAACTCCCTTTCCAGGGTGGTCCTGTCCACCGAGAGATACACGGCGAACCAGACATTTCACGTAAATACATTCATGATTTCTTACTCAAAGCGGGCGGCGGTAAAACGGCAGCCATCTTCTCCGGCGCTGTTCAAATCACGACACTGTTTAGTGCAAAATAGCATTCTAGTTTGCTCAGTATCTTTGTTAATTCTTTCCAATGTGTCATGTCACTATCTTTTTGTTTTCTCATCATTTGGTTGAGTCTAATTGTGTTGCTGTTGTTGTCCTGGGTTTCTGTGGGGTCTGTCTGTGTTTGTGAACAGAGCCCCAGAACTAGCAGTCTGAGGGGACTCTTCTCTAGGTTCATCCCCTTGCAGGTTAGGGCTTTGTGATGGAAGGTTTGGGCATCGCTTTCCTTTAGGTGGTTGTGGAATTGAATGGCTCTTTTCTGGATTTTGATCATTAGTGGGTATAGTCCTAATTCTGCTCTGCATGCATTGTTTGGGGTTTTGCGTTGTACTCTGAGGATATTTTAGCAGAATTCTGGATGCAGAGTCTCAATTGGGTGTTTGTCCCATTTTGTGAATTCTTGGTTGGTGGGCGGACCCCAGACCTCACAACCATACAGATCAATGGGTTCTATAACTCATTGGAATATTTTTAGCCAGATCTTAATTGGGATGTTATTTTTTTCTTTTGATGGTGTAGAAGGCCCTTCTTGCCTTGTCTCTCAGATCGTTCACAGCCGTGTGGAAGTTACCTGTGTTGCTGATGTTTCAACAAGCTCTCACAGTGTCAAGTCAGAATTAGACGTTCATCCATGTTTCTCAAATGTCAAATTTCATAGTTCTTCCAAACGTCAAATTTCAAAGTTCTTCCAAACGTCAAATTTCAAAGTTCTTCCAAACGTCAAATTTCAAAGTTCTTCCAAACGTCAAATTTCAAAGTTCTTCCAAACGTCAAATTTCAAAGTTCTTCCAAACGTAAATTTCAAAGTTCTTCCAAATGTCAAATTTCGAAGTTCTTCCAAACGTCAAATTTCATTGTTTGGTTACTTCTCTGTATTGTTCCAATATAAAGTTTACGCATTAACTCCAAATTCTTAAGTTTACGCATTAACTCCAAATTCTTAAGGTAAGGCATTATCTCAGAATGGTTAAGGTAAGGCATTAATTCTGAATGGTTAAGGTAAGGATTAAGGTTTAGGATAGGCATACAAAAATTATGGTGACTACCTCATGAAGCTGGTTGAGAGAATACCAAGAGTGTGCAAAGCTGTCATCAAGGCAAAAGGTGGCTACTTTGAAGAATCTCAAATATAAAATATATTTTGATTTTGTTGAACACTTTTTTGGTTACAACATGATTCCATATGTGTTATTTTATAGTTTTGATGTCTTCACTATTATTCTACAATGTAGAAAATAGTAAAAAATAAAGAAAAACCCTTGAATGAGTAGGTGTGTCCAAACCTTTGACTAGTTCTGTATATATATGTATGTGATGGGATGTATAGACATTATGGACAGTATGTGGATAGAATATGTAGTATATCTGTCAGGGCGTGTGTAGGTGTAGTGTAGGAAATCAAATGCAGGACGCCGACAGTAGGTTCCAAATGCTGTATTTCTGGCCCAACACAGGCAACAGGACAACTAAGCCCAACAGCTAAACTACGCACAAGGCGAAAAGGCAAAATGCGCACAAACAGGTGCGATAAACGAAGTGGTGCACGAACAAGTGCAACTGTGCTCCAGCGCAGTGGAGAAAATATGCTCAACCGAGCAAAACACAACACTGACGAAAAACAATCATACACAACACCTGACAAACACAACGAGAAACTTATAGGACACTAATTACGTAAAACAGAAACAGGTGTGACACAAACAGACAAAAGCAAACGAACATGAAACATCTATCGGTGGCAGCTAGAATTCCGGAGACGACGAGCGCCGAAGCCTGCCCGAACAAGGAGGAGAGGCAGCCTCGGCCGAAACCGTGACAGTACCCCCCCCTTGACGCGCGGCTCCAGACGCGCGCCGACTCCGGCCTCGGGGACGGCCAGGGGGACGCGGCGCAGGGCGCGTCGGATGCCTCCGATGGAACTCCGTCAGGAGCGACGGGTCCAACACATCTCTCCTCGGCACCCAGCACCGCTCCTCCGGGCCGTACCCCTCCCACTCCACTAGATACTGGAGACCCCCCATCCGACGTCTCGAATCCAAGATGGATCTCACGGAGTACGCCGGTGCCCCCTCGATGTCCAACGGGGGCGGAGGAGTCTCCAAGATCTCATCTTCTTGGAGTGGGCCCGCTACCACCGGCCTGAGAAGGGACACATGGAACGAGGGGTTAATACACTTATACTCCACAGGAAGCTGTAATCTATAACAAACCTCGTTCAACCTCCTCAGGACTTTAAATGGCCCTACAAACCGCCGACCCAGCTTCCGACAGGGCAGGCGGAGGGGCAGGTTTCTGGTAGAGAGCCAGACTCGATCACCAGGTGCGTACACCGGTGCCTCACTGCGGTGGAGATCAGCGCTCGCCTTCTGACGTCGGAGGGCCCGCTGCAGGTGGACGTGTGCAGCGTTCCAAGTCTCCTCCGAGCGCCGCGCCCACTCATCCACCGCAGGAGCCTCGATCTGGCTCTGCTGCCAGGGTGCCAGAACCGGCTGGTAACCTAACACACATTGAAATGGGGTTAGGTTCGTGGAGGAATGGCGTAGGGAATTCTGGGCCATCTCGGCCCAGGGAACGTACCTTGACCACTCCTCCGGCCGGTCCTGGCAGTATGTTCTGAGAAACCTACCCACATCCTGGTTTACGCGTTCCACCTGCCCATTGCTCTCCGGGTGGTAGCCCGAGGTGAGGCTCACCGAGACCCCCAACCGCTCCATAAACGCTCTCCAGACCCTGGAGGTGAATTGGGGACCCCGATCAGCCACAATGTTCTCGGGCACCCCGTAGTGCCGGAACACATGGGTAAACAGTGCCTCGGCAGTTTGCAGGGCCGTAGGAAGACCCGGCATGGGGAGCAAACGACAGGCCTTAGAGAACCGGTCCACAACGACCAGGATGGTGGTATTCCCTTGGGAGAGGGGAAGGTCTGTTATAAAGTCCACTGAGAGGTGGGACCATGGCCGTTGTGGAACGGGCAGGGGTAGCAACTTACCCCTAGGTAAATGTCTAGGCGCCTTACACTGGGCGCACACCGAGCAGGAGGAAACATAAACCCTCACATCCCTAGCCAACGTGGGCCACCAGTACTTGGCACTAAGACAGTGCACTGTCCGGCCGATACCCGGATGTCCAGAGGAGGGTGACGTGTGAGCCCAATAGATCAATCGATCCCGAACCTCGAGCGGAACGTACTTCCGACCCTCCGGGCACTGTGATGGACTAGGGTCGGTGCGTAACGCCCGCTCGAGTTCAGCATCGACCTCCCACACTACCGGCGCCACCAGACACGACGCAGGCAGTATGGGAGTGGGCTCCACGGACCTCTCCTCCGCGTCATACCGCCGAGACAGCGCATCTGCCTTGCCATTCTGTGACCCAGGGATGTACGTGATCTTAAACGTAAACCTGGTCAAGAACATACTCCATCTTGCCTGGCGAGGGTTCAGCCTCCTCGCCGCCCGGATGTACTCCAGGTTACGGTGGTCCGTCAAAATGAGGAAAGGGTGTTGAGCCCCCTCAAGCCAGTGCCTCCACACCTTTAGAGCCTGTACCACGGCTAACAGCTCCCTGTCCCCTACGTCATAGTTCCGCTCCACCGGACTGAGCTTCTTAGAGTAAAAAGCACAGGGGCGGAGTTTAGGTGGCGCGCCAGATCGTTGTGAAAGCACGGCTCCTAAACCGGCCTCCGACGCGTCCACCTCTACTTGGAACGGCAAAGAGGGATCCGGGTGCGCCAGCACCGGGGCCGAGGTAAACAGGTCCTTCAGCCTCCCAAACGCCCTGTCCGCCTCGGCCGACCACTGCAGACGCACCGGACCCCCCTTCAACAGAGACGTGATGGGAGCTGCCACCTGTCCAAAACCCCGGATAAACCTCCTGTAGTAATTTGCAAACCCCAAAAACTGCTGCACCTCCTTCACAGTGGTTGGTGTTTGCCAATTACGCACGGCCGACACTCGATCTACCTCCATCCTCACCCCTGACGCAGACAACTGATAACCCAAAAAGGAGACCGACTCCTGGAAAAACAGACACTTCTCTGCCTTCACATACAGGTCGTGCTCCACCAGCCTCCGCAACACCTTGCGCACCAGGGCTACATGCTCGACACGGGTAGGTGAGTACACGAGAATGTCATCAATGTACACCACCACCCCCTGCCCCTGCATGTCCCTGAAGATCTCATCCACAAATGATTGGAAAACTGATGGAGCGTTCATCAGCCCGTATGGCATGACCAGATACTCGTAATGGCCCGAGGTGGTACTAAAGGCTGTTTTCCATTCATCGTTCTCCCTGATGCGCACCAAGTTGTACGCGCTCCTGAGATCTAGTTTCGTGAAGAAACGCGCCCCATGCAACGACTCAGTCATGGTCGCAATCAGCGGGAGTGGATAACTATACTTCACCGTAATCTGATTGAGACCACGGTAATCGATGCATGGGCGCAAACCACCATCCTTTTTCTTCACGAAAAAGAAACTCGAGGACGCGGGGGAAGTGGACGGCCGTATGTATCCTTGTCTCAGTGATTCGTCTATGTAAATCTCCATAGCTTTCTTCTCCTCCTGAGACAGAGGATACACATGGCTCCGTGGGAGCGCAGCTCCTGCCTGGAGGTTTATCGCACAATCCCCCTGCCTATGGGGTGGCAATCGCGTCGCCCTCGCCTTACTAAACGCAATAGCCAAATCCCCATACTCAGGTGGAATGTGCAATGCGGGCACCTGGTTTGGACTCTCCACCGAGGTAGCCCCTACGGAAACGCCCAAACATCTACCCACACACTGAGCAGACCACTCCATCAGAGCCCTCTCCTGCCACGAAATCACTGGGTTATGGGTACTCAACCAGGGCATGCCCAGCACCACCGGATACGCAGGAGAGTCAATCAGGAACAGCTGAATCATCTCCTGATGATCCCCCTGCGCACACATCCTAAGTGGCGCCGTGACCTCCCTGATCAAGCCCGTACCCAACGGACGACTATCTAGGGCGTGAACGGGAAAAGGAACATCAACAGGAATGAGGGGAATCCCTAACGCTAAACAAAACTTTTTATCAATAAAATTCCCAGCTGCGCCTGAATCTACCAGCGCCTTATGCTGGGCATGAGGTGCTACCTGTGGAAAACATACAGGCATACAAAAATGGGCAACAGAGAGCTCTGGGTGAGTGGGGCGCCTACTCACCTGGAAGGAATCCCCAGTGCGGAGCCTGTCGTCATCTCCCCTAGGAGGCCATCCCCAGCACCTAGCCGCGGTGTGTCCTCCCCGACCACAGTTGGTGCAGTGGATGGACCCCCTAGCCTGCCGACCCCTCCTCTCTCTAGCGCCAGCGCCCCCGAGCTCCATGGGACAAGGCTCGGAGGCGCTGGAGGGTGGAATGGACGGACCCTCCGCAAGACGTCCGCGGGTAGCCAGCAGGGTATCCAGCCTGATGGACATATCCACCAGCTGGTCGAAAGTGAGGCTGGTGTCCCTGCACGCCAGCTCCCGACGGACGTCCTCACGTAGGCTGCATCGGTATAGATCGATGAGGGCCCGATCATTCCACCCTGCATCTGCCGCCAGAGTACGGAATTCGAGCGCGAATTCCTGGGCACTTCTCCTCCCCTGTCGGAGGAAGACCAGACGCTCCCCCGCCGCTTTCCCCTCCGGGGGATGGTCAAACACCGCCCTGAAGCGGCGGGAGAACTCGGTGTACGTGATGGTCGTGGCGTCGATCTTCCTCCACTCCGCGTTGGCCCACTCCAACGCTTTTCCGGCCAGGCAGGAGATCAGGGCGGACACGCTCTCATGCCCTGAAGGTGCCGGGTGCACGGTGGCCAGGTATAGCTCTACCTGGAGCAGGAATCCCTGACACCCAGCCGCTGTCCCGTCGTAAGCCCTCGGGAGAGATAGTCGGACTCCTCGAGGTTCCGGCGCTGGAATGGGCGGGCTGGCCGATGGTGCTGGCAGGGCGGGCGGTGGTGGAGGCGAACCCCAGCCTCGGAGTGTGGTAATCACCTCCTGCAGGGCGTTCCCCATCTGCAGGAGTTGCTCTTGCTGGTCCCGAACCTGGGCTTCCAGTCTTGTCTGGGCTGCTTCGGCTCCTGCTGATTCCATGACTGGTGTATGATTCTGTCAGGGCGTGTGTAGGTGTAGTGTAGGAAATCAAATGCAGGACGCCGACAGTAGGTTCCAAATGCTGTATTTCTGGCCCAACACAGGCAACAGGACAACTAAGCCCAACAGCTAAACTACGCACAAGGCGAAAAGGCAAAATGCGCACAAACAGGTGCGATAAACGAAGTGGTGCACGAACAAGTGCAATTGTGCTCCAGCGCAGTGGAGAAAATATGCTCAACCGAGCAAAACACAACACTGACGAAAAACAATCATACACAACACCTGACAAACACAACGAGAAACTTATAGGACACTAATTACGTAAAACAGAAACAGGTGTGACACAAACAGACAAAAGCAAACGAACATGAAACATCTATCGGTGGCAGCTAGAATTCCGGAGACGACGAGCGCCGAAGCCTGCCCGAACAAGGAGGAGAGGCAGCCTCGGCCGAAACCGTGACAATATCTGTAGAATACGTAGGATAGAATAGCATATATACAGCAGTAGTTAAATAGGATGGCGTTGACTAGAATACAGTATATACATATGGAGTGGACAGCAGTAGTTATATAGGATGAACCATGACTAGAATACAGTATATACATATGGAGTGGACAGCAGTAGTTATATAGGATGAACCATGACTAGAATACAGTATATACATATGGAGTGGACAGCAGTAGTTATATAGGATGAACCATGACTAGAATACAGTATATACATATGAAGAGGACAGCAGTAGTTATATAGGATGAACCATGACTAGAATACAGTATATACATATGGAGTGGACAGCAGTAGTTATATAGGATGAACCATGACTAGAATACAGTATATACATATGAAGAGGACAGCAGTAGTTATATAGGATGAACCATGACTAGAATACAGTATATACATATGAAGAGGACAGCAGTAGTTATATAGGATGAACCATGACTAGAATACAGTATATACATATGAAATGGGTAAAACAGTCTGTAAACATTATTAAAGTGACTAGGTTTCCATTATGAAAGTGACCAGTGATTCCATGTCTATGTACATAGTGCAGCTTCCTCTAAGGTGCAGAGTTGAGTATCCGGGTGGTAGCCGGCTAGTGCCAGTGACTAAATTCAGGGCAGCTTTGATGCACCTGTACTGACCTCGCCTTTAGATGATTGCGGGGTGAACAGGCCATGGCTCGGGTGGCTGAGGTTCTTGATGATCTTCTTGGGTCTTTCTGTGACACCGGGTGGGTGCTGTAAATGTCCTGGAGGGCAGGCAGTGTGCCCCCAGTGATGCGTTGGTTAGACCGCACCACCCTCTGGAGAGCCCTGCAGTTGCGAACGGTGCCATGGATAGATGCTTCTCCCTCTCTGTCACGGATGCCATGGTTGCCCTTATTTGAAGATGTAATCCGGAGACAGGTGTTTTATACAACAGCCTTCTGTGTGTTCTCTTTTCGACTCCGTCTGCATATTTGCAATCAAACGCCAGAATTTTCTCCAACTCCTTAGCTATCATACTTTAATTCCACCGGGCATTCCACTGATTTCAAAACTAGGTCCTCCAGAAAGTGGAGAGCATCACTTATGCAGTTCTACTATGTGATATCTTTAAAAAAAAGCAGCGTTAGAAAGGATTACCTACACATACTGACCAGCTCATGTTATAGACAGAAGCGTTCTACATGGCAGACCAATCTGAACTCATCCTCGGTATGTCCAGCCCATCCATTATCTCAGCCAATCATGGCTAGCGGGATGGTTCCTGTCTTTTTCCGTGGCTAAACCAACTAGGCTCATAATTTAACAACTGTATTCGTATTCACAGATGGCATACAAGTTTGTTATTAAGGCACATGAAAGTTCACATGTTCCAGAAGGCATTTCTGCCAAAAAGCATTTTGATTTAAAAAAAAGGTTTATGTTCAAATATGCTCTCCTGTGAAGTAGTGACGCACGACATAAGCCTTGTTTCCTGAAACGAGTCACATTTGTATTTGTATTTATTATGGATCCCCATAAGCTCCTGCCAAGGCAGCAGCTACTCTTCCTGGGGTTTATTATGGATCCCCGTTAGTTCCTGCCAAGGCAGCAGCTACTCTTCCTGGGGTTTATTATGGATCCCCATTAGTTCCTGCCGAGGCAGCAGCTACTCTTCCTGGGGTTTATTATGGATCCCCATTAGTTCCTGCCAAGGCAGCAGCTACTCTTCCTGGGGTTTATTATGGATCCCCATTAGTTCCTGCCAAGGCAGCAGCTACTCTTCCTGGGGTTTATTATGGATCCCCATTAGTTCCTGCCAAGGCAGCAGCTACTCTTCCTGGGGTTTATTATGGATCCCCATTAGTTCCTGCCAAGGCAGCAGCTACTCTTCCTGGGGTTTATTATGGATCCCCATTAGTTCCTGCCAAGGCAGCAGCTACTCTTCCTGGGGTTTATTATGGATCCCCATTAGCTCACAGCAGCTACTCTTCCTGGGGTTTATTATGGATCCCCGTTAGCTCACAGCAGCTACTCTTCCTGGGGTTTATTATGGATCCCCGTTAGCTCGCAGCAGCTACTCTTCCTGGGGTTTATTATGGATCCCCATTAGTTCCTGCCAAGGCAGCAGCTACTCTTCCTGGGGTTTATTATGGATCCCCATTAGTTCCTGCCAAGGCAGCAGCTACTCTTCCTGGGGTTTATTATGGATCCCCATTAGCTCCTGCCAAGGCAGCAGCTACTCTTCCTGGGGTTTATTATGGATCCCCATTAGCTCCTGCCAAGGCAGCAGCTACTCTTCCTGGGGTTTATTATGGATCCCCATTAGTTCCTGCCAAGGCAGCAGCTACTCTTCCTGGGGTTTATTATGGATCCCCATTAGTTCTTGCCAAGGCAGCAGCTACTCTTCCTGGGGTTTATTATGGATCCCCATTAGTTCCTGCCGAGGCAGCAGCTACTCTTCCTGGGGTTTATTATGGATCCCCATTAGTTCCTGCCAAGGCAGCAGCTACTCTTCCTGGGGTTTATTATGGATCCCCATTAGTTCCTGCCAAGGCAGCAGCTACTCTTCCTGGGGTTTATTATGGATCCCCATTAGTTCCTGCCAAGGCAGCAGCTACTCTTCCTGGGGTTTATTATGGATCCCCATTAGTTCCTGCCAAGGCAGCAGCTACTCTTCCTGGGGTTTATTATGGATCCCCATTAGTTCCTGCCAAGGCAGCAGCTACTCTTCCTGGGGTTTATTATGGATCCCCATTAGCTCCTGCCAAGGCAGCAGCTACTCTTCCTGGGGTTTATTATGGATCCCCATTAGCTCTTGCCAAGGCAGCAGCTACTCTTCCTGGGGTTTATTATGGATCCCCATTAGTTCCTGCCAAGGCAGCAGCTACTCTTTCTGGGGTTTATTATGGATCCCCGTTAGTTCCTGCCAAGGCAGCAGCTACTCTTCCTGGGGTTTATTATGGATCCCCATTAGTTCCTGCCAAGGCAGCAGCTACTCTTCCTGGGGTTTATTATGGATCCCCATTAGTTCCTGCCAAGGCAGCAGCTACTCTTCCTGGGGTTTATTATGGGTCCCCATTAGCTCCTGCCAAGGCAGCAGCTACTCTTCCTGGGGTTTATTATGGATCCCCATTAGCTCTTGCCAAGGCAGCAGCTACTCTTCCTGGGGTTTATTATGGATCCCCATTAGTTCCTGCCAAGGCAGCAGCTACTCTTCCTGGGGTTTATTATGGATCCCCATTAGTTCTTGCCAAGGCAGCAGCTACTCTTCCTCGGGTTTATTATGGATCCCCATTAGTTCCTGCCGAGGCAGCAGCTACTCTTCCTGGGGTTTATTATGGATCCCCATTAGTTCCTGCCAAGGCAGCAGCTACTATTGGGGTTTATTATGGGTCCCCATTAGTTCCTGCCAAGGCAGCAGCTACTCTTCCTGGGGTTTATTATGGATCCCCATGAGTTCCTGCCAAGGCAGCAGCTATTCTTCCTGGGGTTTGTTATGGATCCCCATTAGTTCCTGCCAAGCCAGCAGCTACTCTTCCTGGGGTTTATTATGGATCCCCATTAGTTCCTGCCAAGGCAGCAGCTACTCTTCCTGGGGTTTATTATGGATCCCCATTAGTTCCTGCCCAGGCAGCAGCTACTCTTCCTGGGGTTTATTATGGATCCCCATTAGTTCCTGCCAAGGCAGCAGCTACTCTTCCTGGGGTTTATTATGGATCCCCATTAGCTCCTGCCAAGGCAGCAGCTACTCTTCCTGGGGTTTATTATGGATCCCCATTAGCTCTTGCCAAGGCAGCAGCTACTCTTCCTGGGGTTTATTATGGATCCCCGTTAGTTCCTGCCAAGGCAGCAGCTACTCTTTCTGGGGTTTATTATGGATCCCCGTTAGTTCCTGCCAAGGCAGCAGCTACTCTTCCTGGGGTTTATTATGGATCCCCATTAGTTCCTGCCAAGGCAGCAGCTACTCTTCCTGGGGTTTATTATGGATCCCCATTAGTTCCTGCCAAGGCAGCAGCTACTCTTCCTGGGGTTTATTATGGATCCCCATTAGCTCCTGCCAAGGCAGCAGCTACTCTTCCTGGGGTTTATTATGGATCCCCATTAGCTCTTGCCAAGGCAGCAGCTACTCTTCCTGGGGTTTATTATGGATCCCCATTAGTTCCTGCCAAGGCAGCAGCTACTCTTCCTGGGGTTTATTATGGATCCCCATTAGTTCTTGCCAAGGCAGCAGCTACTCTTCCTGGGGTTTATTATGGATCCCCATTAGTTCCTGCCGAGGCAGCAGCTACTCTTCCTGGGGTTTATTATGGATCCCCATTAGTTCCTGCCAAGGCAGCAGCTACTCTTCCTGGGGTTTATTATGGATCCCCATTAGTTCCTGCCAAGGCAGCAGCTACTCTTCCTGGGGTTTTTTTATGGATCCCCATTAGTTCCTGCCAAGGCAGCAGCTACTCTTCCTGGGGTTTATTATGGATCCCCATTAGTTCCTGCCAAGGCAGCAGCTACTCTTCCTGGGGTTTATTATGGATCCCCATTAGTTCCTGCCAAGGCAGCAGCTACTCTTCCTGGGGTTTATTATGGATCCCCATTAGCTCCTGCCAAGGCAGCAGCTACTCTTCCTGGGGTTTATTATGGATCCCCATTAGCTCTTGCCAAGGCAGCAGCTACTCTTCCTGGGGTTTATTATGGATCCCCATTAGTTCCTGCCAAGGCAGCAGCTACTCTTTCTGGGGTTTATTATGGATCCCCGTTAGTTCCTGCCAAGGCAGCAGCTACTCTTCCTGGGGTTTATTATGGATCCCCATTAGTTCCTGCCAAGGCAGCAGCTACTCTTCCTGGGGTTTATTATGGATCCCCATTAGTTCCTGCCAAGGCAGCAGCTACTCTTCCTGGGGTTTATTATGGGTCCCCATTAGCTCCTGCCAAGGCAGCAGCTACTCTTCCTGGGGTTTATTATGGATCCCCATTAGCTCTTGCCAAGGCAGCAGCTACTCTTCCTGGGGTTTATTATGGATCCCCATTAGTTCCTGCCAAGGCAGCAGCTACTCTTCCTGGGGTTTATTATGGATCCCCATTAGTTCTTGCCAAGGCAGCAGCTACTCTTCCTGGGGTTTATTATGGATCCCCATTAGTTCCTGCCGAGGCAGCAGCTACTCTTCCTGGGGTTTATTATGGATCCCCATTAGTTCCTGCCAAGGCAGCAGCTACTATTGGGGTTTATTATGGGTCCCCATTAGTTCCTGCCAAGGCAGCAGCTACTCTTCCTGGGGTTTATTATGGATCCCCATTAGTTCCTGCCAAGGCAGCAGCTACTCTTCCTGGGGTTTATTATGGATCCCCATTAGTTCCTGCCAAGGCAGCAGCTACTCTTCCTGGGGTTTATTATGGATCCCCATTAGTTCCTGCCCAGGCAGCAGCTACTCTTCCTGGGGTTTATTATGGATCCCCATTAGTTCCTGCCAAGGCAGCAGCTACTCTTCCTGGGGTTTATTATGGATCCCCATTAGTTCCTGCCAAGGCAGCAGCTACTCTTCCTGGGGTTTATTATGGATCCCCATTAGTTCCTGCCAAGGCAGCAGCTACTCTTCCTGGGGTTTATTATGGATCCCCATTAGCTCCTGCCAAGGCAGAAGCTACTCTTCCTGGGGTTTATTATGGATCCCCATTAGTTCCTGCCAAGGCAGCAGCTACTCTTCCTGGGGTTTATTATGGATCCCCATTAGCTCCTGCCAAGGCAGAAGCTACTCTTCCTGGGGTTTATTATGGATCCCCATTAGTTCCTGCCAAGGCAGCAGCTACTCTGATTTAAAATATTACATGACATTACTTTTCACAACACATTCAGTGTCTTCCCTTAGGCCACTACTCTACTACCACATATCTACAATATAAAATCCATGTGTACGTGTGTGTAGAGGTCGTGTCTTATCATGTGTGTGTGTGTCTCTTCACAGTCCCCGCTGTTCCATAAGGTGTATTTTTATCTGGTTTTTTACATCTGATTCTACTGCTTGCATCAGTTAACTGATGTGGAATAGAGTTCCATGTAGTCATGGCTCTATGTAGTACTTTGCGGCTCCCATAGTCTGTTCTGGACTTGAGTATTGTGAAGAGACCTCTGGTGGCATGTCTTGTGGGGTATGCATGGGTTTCTGAGCTGTGTGCTAGTAGTTTAAACAGACACCTCGATGCATTCAGCATGTCAACACTTCTTACAAAGACAAGTAGTGATGAAGTCAATCTCTCCTCCACTTTGAGCCATGTGAGATGTATTAATGTTAGCTCTCTGTCTATATTTAAGGGTCAGGCAAGCTGCCCTGTTCTGAGCCAATTGTAATTTTCAGAGGTCTCTCTTTGTGGCACCTGACCACACGACTGAAGAGTAGTCCAGGTGTGACAAAACTAGGGCCTGTAGGACCTGCCTTGTTGATAGTGTTGTTAAGAAGGTAGAGCAGCACTTTATTATGGACAGACTTCTCCCCGTGTTATCTACTGTTGTATCAATATGTTTTGACCATGACAGTTTACAATCCAGGGTTACTCCAAGCAGTTTAGTCACTTCAACTTGCTCAATTTCCACATTAAGATTTAGTTGAGGTTAGGGTTTAGTGAATGATTTGTCCCAAATACAATGCTTTTAGTTTTTGAAATATTTAGCACTAACTTATTCCTTGCCACCCATTCTGAAACTAACTGCAGCTTTTTGTTAAGTGTTGATGTCATTTCAGTCGCTGTATTAGCTGACATATGTATAGTGTTGAGTCATCCGCATACATAGACACACTGGCTTTACTCAAAGCCAGTGGCATGTCATTAGCAAAGATTGAAAAAAGTAATGGGCCTAGACAGCTGCCCTGGGGAATTCCTGATTCTACCTGGATTTTGTTGGAGAGGCTTTCATTAAAGAACACCCGCTGTGTTCTGTTAGACAGGTAACTCTTTATCCACATTATAGCAGGGGGTGTAAAGCCATAACACATACGTTTTTTCCAGCAGCAGACTATGATCGATAATGTCAAAAGCCGCACTGAAGTCTAACAAAACAGCTCCCACAATCTTTTAATCATGAATTTCTCTCCGCCAATCATCAGTCATTTGTGTAAGTGCTGTGCTTGTTGAATGTCCTTCCCTATAAGCATGCTGAAAGTCTGTTGTCAATTTGTTTACTGTAAAATAGCATTGTATCTGGTCAAACACAATTTTTCCCCAAAGTTTACTAAGTGTTGGTAACAGGCTGATTGGTCGGATATTTTAACCAGTAAAGGGGGCTTTAATATTCTTAGGTAGCGGAATAACTTTTGCTTCCCTCCAGGCCTGAGGGCACACACTTTCTAGTAGGCTTAGATTGAAGATATGGTAAATGGGAGTGGAAATATCGTCCGCTATTATCCTCAGTAATTCTCCATCCAAGTTGTCAGACCCCGGTTGTCACGATCGTTTAAAGACTGGTCGAACCAAGGCGCAGCGTGATATGCATTCATATTTATTAACGACTAAACACATGACAAAACAACAAACGAAACGTGAAGTCCAAGGTAGCACACAAACAACATACCTTACACGGAACAAGATCCTACAACTAACTGGTGCCAACAGGCTGCCTAAGTATGGTCCCCAATCAGAGACAACGAGCTACAGCTGCCTCTGATTGGGGACCACACAGGCCAACATAGATCTACACATTCTAGATCTTAAACATAGAACATCGACATAGCAAACACAACCCAGAAAATACACACCCTGACTCAACAAATACAAGTCCTCAGAGTCAGGGCGTGACACCGGTGGCTTGTCATTGTTGATAGACAACAACAAAAAATTCACCTCTTCCACACTCACAATTCAAAATTACAACGCTTATCTTTCATAACTTGGTCAGTTAAACTTGGATGTGTAGTGTCAGCTTTTGTTGCTGGCATGTCATGTCTAAATTTGCTAATCTTGCCAATGAAAAAATCATTAAAGTAATTGGCAATATCAGTGGGTTTTGTGATGAATGAGCCATCTGATTCAATAAATGTATTTTTGCCCAAAATGTAATTGAAGGTGCTCCAAAGCGTTTTACTATCATTCTTTATGTCATTTATCTTTGTTTCATAGTTTAGTTTCTTCTTCTTTTTATTCAGTTTAGTCACATGATTTTTCAGTTTGCAGTATGTTTGCCAATCGGTTGTGCAGCCAGACCTATTTGCCATCTCTTTTGCCTCATCCCTCTCAACCATACCATTTTTCAATTCCTCATCAATCCACGGGGATTTAACAGTTTTACATTCATTGTCTTCATGGGTTTATGCTTTTTAGTAACTGGAATAAGCAATTTCATAAATGTGTAAAGCGCAGCATCTGGTTGCTCCTCATTACCCACCACATATTAACAAATATTCTTCACATCAACAACATAGGAATCACTACAAACGTATTGTATGACCTCTTATACACTATATTAGGCCCAGCCTTTGGAACTTTGGTTTTCCTAGATATGGCTACTATATTGTGATCACTACAGGCAATGGATTAGGATACATTAAAGCACATTTCTGCAGCATTAGTAAAGATGTGATCAATACATGTTGATGATTTCATTCCTGTGCTGTTTATAACTACCCTGGTAGGTTGATTGATAACCTGAACCAGATTGCAGGCACTGGTTACAGTTTGAGGCTCTTTCTTGAGTGGGTAGCTTGATGAAAGCCAGTCAATATTTAAATCACCCAGAAAATATACCTCTCTGTTAATGCGTTAGCCACCTAGCAAGCTTTGCCAAAATGTTGTGAAAATATGCAAATTCCGTGAGATGGTAAGGACTGAGGGTGGAAGCTGGTAGGATGGTAAAACTGATCATAGATGCATTCTCTCTACTGAAGCTGGTAGGATGGTAAAACTGATCATAGATGCATTCTCTCTACTGAAGCTGGTAGGATGGTAAAACTGATCATAGATGCATTCTCTCTACTGAAGCTGGTAGGATGGTAAAACTGATCATAGATGCATTCTCTCTACTGAAGCTGGTAGGATGGACTGATCATAGATGCATTCTCTCTACTGAAGCTGGTAGGATGGTAAAACTGATCATAGATGCATTCTCTCTACTGAAGCTGGTAGGATGGTAAAACTGATCATAGATGCATTCTCTCTACTGAAGCTGGTAGGATGGTAAAACTGATCATAGATGCATTCTCTCTACTGAAGCTGGTAGGATGGTAAAACTGATCATAGATGCATTCTCTCTACTGAAGCTGGTAGGATGGTAAAACTGATCATAGATGCATTCTCTCTACTGAAGCTGGTAGGATGGTAAAACTGATCATAGATGCATTCTCTCTACTGAAGCTGGTAGGATGGTAAAACTGATCATAGATGCATTCTCTCTACTGAAGCTGGTAGGATGGTAAAACTGATCATAGATGCATTCTCTCTACTGAAGCTGGTAGGATGGTAAAACTGATCATAGATGCATTCTCTCTACTGAAGCTGGTAGGATGGTAAAACTGATCATAGATGCATTCTCTCTACTGAAGCTGGTAGGATGGTAAAACTGATCATAGATGCATTCTCTCTACTGAAGCTGGTAGGATGGTAAAACTGATCATAGATGCATTCTCTCTACTGAAGCTGGTAGGATGGTAAAACTGATCATAGATGCATTCTCTCTACTGAAGCTGGTAGGATGGTAAAACTGATCATAGATGCATTCTCTCTACTGAAGCTGGTAGGATGGTAAAACTGATCATAGATGCATTCTCTCTACTGAAGCTGGTAGGATGGTAAAACTGATCATAGATGCATTCTCTCTACTGAAGCTGGTAGGATGGTAAAACTGATCATAGATGCATTCTCTCTACTGAAGCTGGTAGGATGGTAAAACTGATCATAGATGCATTCTCTCTACTGAAGCTGGTAGGATGGTAAAACTGATCATAGATGCATTCTCTCTACTGAAGCTGGTAGGATGGTAAAACTGATCATAGATGCATTCTCTCTACTGAAGCTGGTAGGATGGTAAAACTGATCATAGATGCATTCTCTCTACTGAAGCTGGTAGGATGGTAAAACTGATCATAGATGCATTCTCTCTACTGAAGCTGGTAGGATGGTAAAACTGATCATAGATGCATTCTCTCTACTGAAGCTGGTAGGATGGTAAAACTGATCATAGATGCATTCTCTCTACTGAAGCTGGTAGGATGGTAAAACTGATCATAGATGCATTCTCTCTACTGAAGCTGGTAGGATGGTAAAACTGATCATAGATGCATTCTCTCTACTGAAGCTGGTAGGATGGTAAAACTGATCATAGATGCATTCTCTCTACTGAAGCTGGTAGGATGGTAAAACTGATCATAGATGCATTCTCTCTACTGAAGCTGGTAGGATGGTAAAACTGATCATAGATGCATTCTCTCTACTGAAGCTGGTAGGATGGTAAAACTGATCATAGATGCATTCTCTCTACTGAAGCTGGTAGGATGGTAAAACTGATCATAGATGCATTCTCTCTACTGAAGCTGGTAGGATGGTAAAACTGATCATAGATGCATTCTCTCTACTGAAGCTGGTAGGATGGTAAAACTGATCATAGATGCATTCTCTCTACTGAAGCTGGTAGGATGGTAAAACTGATCATAGATGCATTCTCTCTACTGAAGCTGGTAGGATGGTAAAACTGATCATAGATGCATTCTCTCTACTGAAGCTGGTAGGATGGTAAAACTGATCATAGATGCATTCTCTCTACTGAAGCTGGTAGGATGGTAAAACTGATCATAGATGCATTCTCTCTACTGAAGCTGGTAGGATGGTAAAACTGATCATAGATGCATTCTCTCTACTGAAGCTGGTAGGATGGTAAAACTGATCATAGATGCATTCTCTCTACTGAAGCTGGTAGGATGGTAAAACTGATCATAGATGCATTCTCTCTACTGAAGCTGGTAGGATGGTAAAACTGATCATAGATGCATTCTCTCTACTGAAGCTGGTAGGATGGTAAAACTGATCATAGATGCATTCTCTCTACTGAAGCTGGTAGGATGGTAAAACTGATCATAGATGCATTCTCTCTACTGAAGCTGGTAGGATGGTAAAACTGATCATAGATGCATTCTCTCTACTGAAGCTGGTAGGATGGTAAAACTGATCATAGATGCATTCTCTCTACTGAAGCTGGTAGGATGGTAAAACTGATCATAGATGCATTCTCTCTACTGAAGCTGGTAGGATGGTAAAACTGATCATAGATGCATTCTCTCTACTGAAGCTGGTAGGATGGTAAAACTGATCATAGATGCATTCTCTCTACTGAAGCTGGTAGGATGGTAAAACTGATCATAGATGCATTCTCTCTACTGAAGCTGGTAGGATGGTAAAACTGATCATAGATGCATTCTCTCTACTGAAGCTGGTAGGATGGTAAAACTGATCATAGATGCATTCTCTCTACTGAAGCTGGTAGGATGGTAAAACTGATCATAGATGCATTCTCTCTACTGAAGCTGGTAGGATGGTAAAACTGATCATAGATGCATTCTCTCTACTGAAGCTGGTAGGATGGTAAAACTGATCATAGATGCATTCTCTCTACTGAAGCTGGTAGGATGGTAAAACTGATCATAGATGCATTCTCTCTACTGAAGCTGGTAGGATGGTAAAACTGATCATAGATGCATTCTCTCTACTGAAGCTGGTAGGATGGTAAAACTGATCATAGATGCATTCTCTCTACTGAAGCTGGTAGGATGGTAAAACTGATCATAGATGCATTCTCTCTACTGAAGCTGGTAGGATGGTAAAACTGATCATAGATGCATTCTCTCTACTGAAGCTGGTAGGATGGTAAAACTGATCATAGATGCATTCTCTCTACTGAAGCTGGTAGGATGGTAAAACTGATCATAGATGCATTCTCTCTACTGAAGCTGGTAGGATGGTAAAACTGATCATAGATGCATTCTCTCTACTGAAGCTGGTAGGATGGTAAAACTGATCATAGATGCATTCTCTCTACTGAAGCTGGTAGGATGGTAAAACTGATCATAGATGCATTCTCTCTACTGAAGCTGGTAGGATGGTAAAACTGATCATAGATGCATTCTCTCTACTGAAGCTGGTAGGATGGTAAAACTGATCATAGATGCATTCTCTCTACTGAAGCTGGTAGGATGGTAAAACTGATCATAGATGCATTCTCTCTACTGAAGCTGGTAGGATGGTAAAACTGATCATAGATGCATTCTCTCTACTGAAGCTGGTAGGATGGTAAAACTGATCATAGATGCATTCTCTCTACTGAAGCTGGTAGGATGGTAAAACTGATCATAGATGCATTCTCTCTACTGAAGCTGGTAGGATGGTAAAACTGATCATAGATGCATTCTCTCTACTGAAGCTGGTAGGATGGTAAAACTGATCATAGATGCATTCTCTCTACTGAAGCTGGTAGGATGGTAAAACTGATCATAGATGCATTCTCTCTACTGAAGCTGGTAGGATGGTAAAACTGATCATAGATGCATTCTCTCTACTGAAGCTGGTAGGATGGTAAAACTGATCATAGATGCATTCTCTCTACTGAAGCTGGTAGGATGGTAAAACTGATCATAGATGCATTCTCTCTACTGAAGCTGGTAGGATGGTAAAACTGATCATAGATGCATTCTCTCTACTGAAGCTGGTAGGATGGTAAAACTGATCATAGATGCATTCTCTCTACTGAAGCTGGTAGGATGGTAAAACTGATCATAGATGCATTCTCTCTACTGAAGCTGGTAGGATGGTAAAACTGATCATAGATGCATTCTCTCTACTGAAGCTGGTAGGATGGTAAAACTGATCATAGATGCATTCTCTCTACTGAAGCTGGTAGGATGGTAAAACTGATCATAGATGCATTCTCTCTACTGAAGCTGGTAGGATGGTAAAACTGATCATAGATGCATTCTCTCTACTGAAGCTGGTAGGATGGTAAAACTGATCATAGATGCATTCTCTCTACTGAAGCTGGTAGGATGGTAAAACTGATCATAGATGCATTCTCTCTACTGAAGCTGGTAGGATGGTAAAACTGATCATAGATGCATTCTCTCTACTGAAGCTGGTAGGATGGTAAAACTGATCATAGATGCATTCTCTCTACTGAAGCTGGTAGGATGGTAAAACTGATCATAGATGCATTCTCTCTACTGAAGCTGGTAGGATGGTAAAACTGATCATAGATGCATTCTCTCTACTGAAGCTGGTAGGATGGTAAAACTGATCATAGATGCATTCTCTCTACTGAAGCTGGTAGGATGGTAAAACTGATCATAGATGCATTCTCTCTACTGAAGCTGGTAGGATGGTAAAACTGATCATAGATGCATTCTCTCTACTGAAGCTGGTAGGATGGACTGATCATAGATGCATTCTCTCTACTGAAGCTGGTAGGATGGTAAAACTGATCATAGATGCATTCTCTCTACTGAAGCTGGTAGGATGGACTGATCATAGATGCATTCTCTCTACTGAAGTTCCCAGGTGGTTTCGCTGACCTCTCTTCAGTCAGCCAGTGACAGCGTCATAAAATGTCAAATGTAAATGTAAATGATGAACTTTTAGGGCTCTCCATAAATGTGTACACGTAAGCTAACTTTGCCAACAATAACAGTGGTGGAAATGTGTTTTGCAAAAGTTAGGTTACTTTGCTCTAATCCTATCAGTGAATGTCTGATTGATGATTTCCCCATCTGGTGGAATAGGTCCTATTTCAAATATTTAGATAGAAAGACATGTTGCTGCTACAGTATTGTCTGTCTAATTTGATCAATAAATTCCAGGCATGAAAGTTAACAATGGTTTAAAAAAGAGCCACTATATTGCTGCCAGCATGTTATAACCACAACCATCTATCTAGTACTGATCGGGAAAGGATGAATTCCTCAGCAACGAGTGGACCTATTGAACAATGGGCAGTAAAGAATGGAGGAGGGAAGAACACAGAAGGAAAGATCACAGAAGGAAAGATCACAGAAGGGAAAATCACAGAAGGAAAGGTCACAGAAGGGAAAATCACAGAAGGGAAGAACACAGAAGGGAAGATCACAGAAGGGAAGATCACAGAAGGAAAGATCACAGAAGGGAAAATCACATAAGGGAAGAACACAGAAGGGAAGATCACAGAAGGGAAGATCACAGAAGGGAAGAACACAGAAGGAAAGATCACAGAAGGAAAGATCACAGAAGGGAAAATCACAGAAGGAAAGATCACAGAAGGGAAGATCACAGAAGGGAAGATCACAGAAGGAAAGATCACAGAAGGGAAGATCACAGAAGGAAAGATCACAGAAGGAAAGATCACAGAAGGGAAGGACACAGAAGGGAAGATCACAGAAGGAAAGATCACAGAAGGGAAGATCACAGAAGGAAAGATCACAGAAGGAAAGATCACAGAAGGGAAGGACACAGAAGGGAAGATCACAGAAGGAAAGATCACAGAAGGGAAGATCACAGAAGGAAAGCACACTAGTGACATCCCCAGTAATTAGCCTATTCCTTCCACACAGAGGTTGACATCAACATGTTTAGCTACTTGTCCAAATCACCCAAACTGAAACTCAATGTAACAATCTAGTTGTTACAATCAGTTCAGTATTGGATAATATACTGTGGACATTGGCTAACGTAATTGTCTCTCTTTTGTCTTTTTCATGTGTTCATCTGATTGGATTGGGATTGTGGATTAGCTAAACCGCTCAGACCACACAGGGCTTGATTTTTTACTTGTCCGAAAGTTTAAGTCACTTGTCCAAAAAAAAATAATAGTCTGTAATACCATTGGTCAAAAAAGTTACAAAAGATTGTGTTGTATGATGTAAGTAACCACCGCTAGTCTCTGATCATATGTACAATGGCCTGCTGTTGTACCCTTGAGCAAGGCATTTAACCTCCCACAAAGTCAAATAAGTGTTAGGCTACTGTGTGCTCAACCTCCATCTGGATAGTTACTGGGCGTGCAGGCTTTTCTTCCAGCCCTGCTGAAACATCAGTCATCTGGATAGTTACTGGGCGTGCAGGCTTTTCTTCCAGCCCTGCTGAAACATCAGTCAGCCGATGAAGGTCATGTTGGGCAGCTGATTTGTGGTGTGTTAGAGCAGGAACAACAGCCTGCCCACCCACTAGCTCTCCTGGAGGATGGAAGATGTTGCAAATTATGGAGATCTTGTTTTAGAAAGAGGCACTATGTTGCCTAACTTGCCAGCATATTAAAACCATAACCATCTACTACCCAGTAAAGATGAATACACACACGTAACTATGTCAGCTAGACTCAATAACATTTGAACCATACTTTACAGATTAGCTAGACTCATTTCCCTTACATTGTGTGCCAAATTTCATCACTCTGAGTCAAACAGATCATAAGATATAAGCATGTGCACAGTATATGGCCACCGTGTGGTCGATCTGAATACGCTTGAATATGTTGAGTCTTGACTGTTTGAAACGTGTACCATGTCTGATTTTTTAAAATATTTTATTTTATTTTATATGCATTAATGTGCCAGACCACGGCTACATTAACGTTTATTGGTCAGTATCGGCCATATTGTTTGATATACTAGTCTGGAAAATATTGCGGTGAGAGACCTTGGTCCATAGATGCCATATGTCAAGGTTAATCCAGATCGGCCCAGTGGTTCCGGAGGAGATGTCATTTAAGTGTTTTTCACAAAATTCAAAATGGCGGAAAATCCATCATCAAATCTAATCTAATCTAATCTTATTTTTCAAATACACGTGTTTAGCAGACGTTATTGCGGGTGTAGCGAAATGCTTGTGCTTCTAGCTCCGACAGTGCAGTAATATCTAACAAGTAATATCTAACAATTTCACAACATATACCCAATACACACAAATCTAAGTAAGGAATGGAATTTAAGAATATATACATATATGGACAAGCAATGACAGAGCTGCATGGACTAAGATACAGTAGAATATTATAGAATAGAATGCAGTATATACATATGAGATGAGTAGTGCAAGATATGGAAACATTATTAAAGTGACTAGTGTTCCATTTCTTAAAGTGGCCAGTGATTTCAATAGGCAGCAGCAGCCTCTAATGTGCTAGTGATGGCTATTTAACAGTCTGATGGCCTTGAGATGGAAGCTGTTTTTCATTCTCTCGGTCCCAGCTTTGATGCACCTGTACTGACCTTGCCTTCAGGATGATAGTGGGGTGAACAGGCAGTGGCTCGGGTGGTTGATGTCCTTGATGATTTTTTTGGCCTTCCTGTGACATCGGGTGCTGTAGGTGTCTTGGAGGGCGGGTAGTTTGCCCCCGGTAATGAGTTCGGCAGACCGCACCACCCTCTGGAGAGCCCTGCGGTTGTGGGCGGTGCAGTTACCGTACCAGGGGGTCATGCAGCCCGACAGGATGCTCTCAATTGTGCATCTGTAAAAGTTTGTGAGGGTTTTAGATGCCAAGTCAAATTTCTTCAGCCTCCTGAGGTTGAAGAGGCTCTGTTGGGACTTCTTCACCACACTGTCTGTGTGGGTGGACCATTTCAGTTTGTCAGTGATGTGTACGCCAAGGAACTTGAATCTTTCCACCTTCTCCCCTGCGGTCCCGTCGATGTGGATAGGGGGGTGCACCCTCTTCTGTTTCCTGAAGTCCACGATCATCTCCTTTGTTTTGTTGACGTTGAAGGAGAGGTCATTTTCCTGGCACCACACTCCCAGAGCCCTCACCTCCTCCCTGTAGGCGGTCTCGTCATTATTGGTAATCAAGCCTACTATTGTTGTGTCGTCTGCAAACTTGATGATTGAGTTGGAGGCGTGCTTGGCCACGCAGTCATGGGTGAACAGGGAGTACAGGAGGGGGCTGCGCACGCACCCTTGTAGGGCCCCTGTGTTGAGGATCAGCGAAGTGGAGGTGTTGTTTCCTACCTTCACCACCTGGGGGCGCCCGTCAGGTGGACCTTATGGGTTCATTAGGCTAATGTGTTCCTTGTGAGAAGAGGGACCTATGCACTGAATTTCAGGACTCTAGGTCATATGGGGTGAGGAGTGGGACCGAAGAACTGGTATAATAATAATAACACCAATGAACTGGAACAAATACAACAGGGCCAGCTTCACTGCACCAGCTTCACTGCTGAACCCTTAACAAGGTGTCCTGGTATTTTGTATTTTTTTTGCGTTGATAATTACATTACAATGTGTATCTGTCTGTCTCTGTGTAGGAGCTGAAGGGTCGGTTCATCATCAAGGGGAAACGACTGAACAAGCTGGATGCCGTCTTCAGCAGCATCAGTCCTGGAGAAGAGGACGACTGTGTCTCAGAGGAGGACGAGGCTGCAGAGACCAACAACTCCAAGACAGACTCCAACGGACAGAAGGCCAAAGCCAAGGTAATGGTATAAACACAACTAACCTGTACCCCCACATTGACCCGGTACCGGTACCCCCTGTATATAGCCTGTATATTGACTCGGTACCGGTACTCCCTGTATATAGCCTGTATATTGACTCTGTACCGGTACCCCCTGTATATAGCCTGTATATTGACTCGGTACCGGTACCCCCTGTATATAGCCTGTATATTGACTCTGTACCGGTACCCCCTGTATATAGCCTGTATATTGACTCTGTACCGGTACCCCCTGTATATAGCCTGTATATTGACTCGGTACCGGTACCCCCTGTATATAGCCTGTATATTGACTATTGATTGCTGTGGTGCCAAGGTAGTTAAAGACCTGGTGTCCCTAATGGCACCCTAGTCCCTAGTAGGGCACTACCAAGGCCCACAGGACTGTGGTCACCCTAGTCCCTAGTAGGGCACTACCAAGGCCCACAGGACTGTGGTCACCCTAGTCCCTAGTAGGGCACTACCAAGGCCCACAGGACTGTGGTCACCCTAGTCCCTAGTAGGGCACTACCAAGGCCCACAGGACTGTGGTCACCCTAGTCCCTAGTAGGGCACTACCAAGGCCCACGGGACTGTGGTCACCCTAGTCCCTAGTAGGGCACTACCAAGGCCCACGGGACTGTGGTCACCCTAGTCCCTAGAAGGGCACTACCAAGGCCCACAGGACTGTGGTCACCCTAGTCCCTAGAGGGGCACTACCAAGGCCCACAGGACTGTGGTCACCCTAGTCCCTAGTAGGGCACTACCAAGGCCCACAGGACTGTGGTCACCCTAGTCCCTAGTAGGGCACTACCAAGGCCCACAGGACTGTGGTCACCCTAGTCCCTAGTGGGGCACTACCAAGGCCCACAGGACTGTGGTCACCCTAGTCCCTAGTAGGGCACTACCAAGGCCCACAGGACTGTGGTCACCCTAGTCCCTAGTGGGGCACTACCAAGGCCCACAGGACTGTGGTCACCCTAGTCCCTAGTGGGGCACTACCAAGGCCCACAGGACTGTGGTCACCCTAGTCCCTAGTAGGGCACTACCAAGGCCCACAGGACTGTGGTCACCCTAGTCCCTAGTAGGGCACTACCAAGGCCCACAGGACTGTGGTCACCCTAGTCCCTAGTGGGGCACTACCAAGGCCCACAGGACTGTGGTCACCCTAGTCCCTAGTAGGGCACTACCAAGGCCCACAGGACTGTGGTCACCCTAGTCCCTAGTAGGGCACTACCAAGGCCCACAGGACTGTGGTCACCCTAGTCCCTAGTGGGGCACTACCAAGGCCCACAGGACTGTGGTCACCCTAGTCCCTAGTGGGGCACTACCAAGGCCCAATAGACATAGTCATGCTACTGTGGTGCCAAACACATAAACCCCCAACAGGGCCAAGGCACACTGGATTAGCTGGATTAGCTGCAAAACTGTCCTCAGCAGAACTAGTTCCATTTCAAATGTCAAGCCATATGCCAAGGAAAACACATATGGGAATACTTTGACAGAAATTCATTCATAACATCTCTATTTCTGTAGATGTTAATATTATAAAGATGATGTCTTATTGCTTTTCAGAAGTCAAAGATCAAGCTAGCCAAGCAACTGTCTGACTTGGTGATCTACTGTAAGAGTGTCCACTTCTCCGATTTTGAACACGCCAAACACAACCAGGCCTTCTATGAGATGTCCTCCTTCAAAGAGAGCAAGGCCGTTAACCTGGCTGAGACAGCAGGTAAATCCCTCTCTTCTGTCAAGGCTGTTCACCTGGCTGAGACAGCAGGTAAATCCCTCTCTTCTGTCAAGCCTGGATAAAAGGACCTTTCAGCCTTGATTCAGAGTACTATAGACATTTCATTCTAGAACATAGATTTCATTATGCATGTTCTAGAACACAACTTTCATTATGCATGTTCTAGAACACAACTTTCATTATGCATGTTCTAGAACACAACTTCCATTATGCATGTTCTAGAACACAACTTTCATTATGCATGTTCTAGAACACACTTCCATTATGCATGTTCTAGAACACAACTTTCATTATGCATGTTCTAGAACACAACTTTCATTATGCATGTTCTAGAACACACTTCCATTATGCATGTTCTAGAACACACTTCCATTATGCATGTTCTAGAACACACTTTCATTATGCATGTTCTAGAACAGTTCTTACAAGGATTGCATCATTGTCCTGTCTGGTTTACCTCTCTCCCAGCAAATGCCTTTATCCACCACAACATGACCAAGCTGAGCCGTATCTACCCAGCCGGCTCCAGAACAGCCTCCTCCAACTACAACCCTGTTCCCCTGTGGAACGCAGGCTGTCAGATTGGTACTCTCTCTTCAATTATACTTTTATTTAAGAATCCTCTGATAACATTGACATGAACAATCTCTGTACCAGCTCATACCACAGTCTTCCCCTTTCTCTATAAATGCATGAAGATGCTTTATTGATTATAATTTCTTCTCTCCAGTGGCGCTAAACTTCCAGACTCCGTCTAAGGAGATGGACCTGAACCAGGGCAGGTTCCGATCCAACGGGCTGAGTGGATACGTCCTGAAGCCTGACTTCCAGAGATACGCTGGGTCAGAGTTCAACCCTGTGACCCCCACCAAGGGACCCTGGATCAAACACAAGACCTTCCACGTCATGGTGAGAGAAACACCGCTATAGTGTGTTATATATTATAGTGTATACTGTATGTATTATATTGAATTATATATTATATGATAGTGTATTATATTAGTGGAATATCACTAAAGTGTATTATAATAGCTACTAGTAGAACACAGTGAAGGCTACTACGGAGAATGGTACATTGATTAATACAATAGCAATATATTGAGGAAGGAGAATGGCCTTCTGATAACGGCAAGGAGTTTCTGTGCACTGCCTCTATATTGTGTATCTTATAGTTACCACTACTAAGAGGAATGGGGTTAGGAACTGACTGGCATCGCTTCAAATGACAAGATTTCATTTAATTGAGATGAGATATGGTTCAAGAGAGATTCATTATGTTGTGTACTAAACTGCACTACAGGACATACAATCAATGCTGCTTTGAAATATCCTTAGTCACAAGGCTTTCTGCTATAGACCTCAAGTGTGTGTGTGTGTGTGTGTGTGTGTGTGTGTGTGTGTGTGTGTGTGTGTGTGTGTGTGTGTGTGTGTGTGTGTGTGTGTGTGTGTGTGTATGTATGCCTGTGTGTGTGTATCTCCAGGTGATCTCAGCCCAGCAGCTTCCCAAGTTAAACAAGGACAAGCCTAAATCCATCGTGGACCCGCTGGTTAAAGTGGAGATCTATGGTGTTGCAGCCGACACCTCCAGCCAGGAGACATACTCCATCGAGAACAACGGTGAGACACACACACACACACACAACCACACACACACACACAACCACACACACACACACAACCACACACACCAAACAGACCCAGATACACACACTCACACACACACACACACACACACACACACACACACACACACACACACACACACACACACACACCTCCAGCAAGGAGACATACTCCATCGAGAACAACGGTGAGACACACAAACACACACACACAAACACACACACCAAACAGACCCACACACACACACACACACACAACCACACACACACGCAGTGTCAGAATCTGATCCAGGCCTTCTGTTCCTTTCTGCAGGTTTTAACCCCATGTGGAACAATGTTCCTCTCTGCAGGTTTTAACCCCATGTGGAACAATGTTCCTCTCTGCAGGTTTTAACCTCATGTGGAACAATGTTCCTCTCTGCTGCAGGTTTTAACCCCATGTGGAATCAGATGTTCCAGTTTGACATCCAGGTACCAGAGCTGGCCCTGGTGCGCTTCCTCGTCGAAGACTATGACTCCACCTCACAGAACGACCTGATTGGACAGTACTGCCTGCCACTCACCAGTCTACAGAACGGTAACACTCCTCGCTCTCTTGCCTTCTTTCCTCTCCTCATTGCTGACTTGTTCAAACCTCACGTCCTGTTTCCCAGGTTACCGCCAAGTCCCTCTGCTCAACAAGCGTGGTGATGTCATCCCCTCTGCTGGCCTGTTTGTTCACCTCATGCTGCTGGACGCCAAATAGACACTGCCCACTTCACACGGACCCCTCCCACATCATACTAACCCCTCCCATACCACACTAGCCACTCCCACATGACACTAACCTCTCCCATACCGCACTGGTCACTCCCATATCAGACTGACCCCTCCCACACCACACTGACCCCTCCCACATCATACTGACCCCTCCCACACCACACTGACCCCTCCCACATCATACTGACCCCTCCCACACCACACTGACCCCTCCCACATCATACTGACCCCTCCCACACCACACTGACCCCTCCCACATCATACTAACACCTCCCACACCACACTGGACCCACCCACATCATACTAAAAAGTCCAATCCATACTGACCCCTCCCCCATTATTGAGTTGTAACTGACAAAGTTTTTAATATGTTGATTTTTAACGTTTTACAATCTCTTTTATCTTTACACTTCTTTTAAGAGAAGCTGACTAAGGGCTCTATTCAATTCGGATCTCTGAAGTTCGAAGTATGACTGTTATGACTGTTGTTATGACTGTTGTTATGACTGTTGTTACCGACTGTTGTTACCGACTGTTGTTATGACTGTTGTTATGACTGTTGTTACCGACTGTTGTTATGACTGTTGTTATGACTGTTGTTACCGACTGTTGTTATGACTGTTGTTACTGACTGCTGTTATGACTGTTGTTACCAATTGTTGTTATGACTGTTGTTACTGACTGTTGTTACCGACTGTTGTTACTGACTGTTGTTACTGACTGTTGTTACCGACTGTTGTTATGACTGTTGTTACCGACTGTTGTTATGACTGTTGTTACTGACTGTTGTTATGACTGTTGTTACCAATTGTTGTAATGACTGTTGTTACCGACTGTTGTTACTGACTGTTGTTATGACTGTTTTTACCAATTGTTGTTATGACTGTTGTTACCGACTGTTGTTACTGACTGTTGTTACCGACTGTTGTTACCGACTGTTGTTACTGACTGTTGTTACTGACTGTTGTTATGACTGTTGTTATGGACTGTTGTTACTGACTGTTGTTACTGACTGTTGTTATGACTGTTGTTATGACTGTTGTTACCGACTGTTGTTACCAACTGTTGTTACCAACTGTTGTTACTGACTGTTGTTATTGACTGTTGTTATGACTGTTGTTATGACTGTTGTTACTGACTGTTGTTATGACTGTTGTTACCGACTGTTGTTACTGACTGTTGTTACTGACTGTTGTTACCGACTGTTGTTACTGACTGTTGTTATGACTGTTGTTACCGACTGTTGTTACCGACTGTTGTTACCGACTGTTGTTACTGACTGTTGTTACTGACTGTTGTTACTACTGTTGTTATGACTGTTGTTACTGACTGTTATGACTGTTGTTATGACTGTTGTTACCGACTGTTGTTACTGACTGTTGTTACTGACTGTTGTTACCGACTGTTATGACTGTTGTTACCAATTGTTGTTATGACTGTTGTTACTGACTGTTGTTACTGACTGTTGTTATGACTGTTGTTACTGACTGATGTTATGACTGCTGTTAAGACTGTTGTTATGACTGTTGTTACTGACTGTTGTTATGACTGTTGTTACTGACTGTTCATATGAAATACACATCAAGCCATCTATTATCTACTTTGGTTCCTCTAACACTCCTCTCTGGATATCAGCTGTGTAACAATATAACCGAGTATAAAGACATCAAGGAGCTGTGGTCATAATATCTTACTGTTGTTTTTCAGTAAACTGCATTTGCACATGTTCTTGAATAAAATAAGAATTTAGAAAAGTTTTTGATGGTGAATAGTTTTTATTTAGAGAGATTTTGTGAAGCTTTATGATAATTAGCCATGTTGTTTTGAAAGGGTTTGTTCATTATGATCGTAGACTGAGTTGCAGTAAATACAACAAAACACAATACAGCAACTTATCATCATGATTAAAACATTTAAAATATATCTTGATTTAATTAATTTTGAATGTTAAAAAAAACACACCCCTGCTTTTTATTCTGTTCAGCATAAGGGTAGAACATGTCAGTGAAGGGCATAGTTTTGTTCAATAAATAATGTTAAAGAGACTTTGTTAAAGAGACTGAAAATGAAAGTGGTATTGCTGTTGGTAACGTACATGCCAGTATCTGGCAGGTTCCCTGGCAGTGACTTCATCAGCTGAAGTATAATAATTATTATAATAATAATATTAATTTGTATAATATTATTTATTTGTAGAGCTCATCATGTATGTACAGCTCCTCAAGCTAGAACTGTATTTGAAAAGTATGGCAACTCAAACACAACTCAAACACAACTTGAACACAATCAATGAAAATATAGCCATTCAACTCTAATACAATATGTGCCCTTGTCATTCCAACTGATTGACTGCCCACTCAGAACAGCCCCGCCTTCTTCTTCAGGTCATTCTGCCGCCACTTGGGCAGCCCCTGGAAACCAGACCGAGAACAACCCAGCAGGTTCTCCAGATACACATCAGAGAGAGAGTCCTGACAACGGAGAGAGAGACAGAGACAGAGAGGGAGGGAAAGAGAGAGAGGAGGAGAGAGAGAGAGAGGAGAGAGAGGGAGGGAAAGAGAGAGAGAGGAGAGAGAGAGAGACAGAGTGGGAGGGATCTGTGTATTATACTAACCTCTGCTGGGTTAGTGATAGTTCAATCAATGACATTTTATTTATAAAGCCCTTTTTACATCAGCAGATGTCACAAAGTGCTATACAGAAATCCAGCCTAAAACCCCAAACAGCAAGCAATGCAGATGTAGAAGCACGGTGGCTAGGAAAAACTCCCTAGAAAGGCAGGAAACCTAGGAAGAAACCTAGAGAGGAACCATATACTATTGCTGCATAGATACTGGAGGCTAAGACAGGGGGGAGTCGGGAGACACTGTGGCCCCGTCCGACGATACCCCCAGACAGGGCCAACCAGGCAGGATATAACCCCACCCACTTTGCCAAAGCACAGCCCCCACATCACCAGAGGGATATCAACAGACCACCAACCTACTACCCTGAGACAAGGCTGAGTATAGCCCACCAACCTACTACCCTGAGACAAGGCCGAGTATAGCCCACCAACCTACTACCCTGAGACAAGGCCGAGTATAGCCCACCAACCTACTACCCTGAGACAAGGCTGAGTATAGCCCACCAACCTACTACCCTGAGACAAGGCTGAGTATAGCCCACCAACCTACTACCCTGAGACAAGGCTGAGTATAGACCACCAACCTACTACCCTGAGACAAGGCCGAGTATAGCCCACCAACCTACTACCCTGAGACAAGGCTGAGTATAGACCACCAACCTACTACCCTGAGACAAGGCCGAGTATAGCCCACCAACCTACTACCCTGAGACAAGGCCGAGTATAGCCCACCAACCTACTACCCTGAGACAAGGCCGAGTATAGCCCACCAACCTACTACCCTGAGACAAGGCTGAGTATAGCCCACCAACCTACTACCCTGAGACAAGGCTGAGTATAGCCCACCAACCTACTACCCTGAGACAAGGCTGAGTATAGACCACCAACCTACTACCCTGAGACAAGGCCGAGTATAGCCCACCAACCTACTACCCTGAGACAAGGCTGAGTATAGACCACCAACCTACTACCCTGAGACAAGGCCGAGTATAGCCCACCAACCTACTACCCTGAGACAAGGCCGAGTATAGCCCACCAACCTACTACCCTGAGACAAGGCCGAGTATAGCCCACCAACCTACTACCCTGAGACAAGGCTGAGTATAGCCCACCAACCTACTACCCTGAGACAAGGCTGAGTATAGCCCACCAACCTACTACCCTGAGACAAGGCTGAGTATAGCCCACCAACCTACTACCCTGAGACAAGGCCGAGTATAGCCCACCAACCTACTACCCTGAGACAAGGCTGAGTATAGCCCACCAACCTACTACCCTGAGACAAGGCTGAGTATAGCCCACCAACCTACTACCCTGAGACAAGGCCGAGTATAGCCCACCAACCTACTACCCTGAGACAAGGCTGAGTATAGCCCACCAAGATCTCCTCCAGTGGAGGAGTGTCTCACCTCTCTCCTGTTAGGGTCTACTCCCATGGATCATTAGAGGGAGCCATAACCCCATTCAAAGGAAAAAGGTACTGATATTGCTCTGTTACAAGGAACTCATTTGGATGATAAGGAGCATCTGAAATTGCAACAAGGAGGGTTTGGTCAAGAGTTTCTCATCATTTACATCCAGAAGTAGAGGTGTGGCAATTCCTGTGAAAAATAACCTACCACTTAAGGTGTTGAATTGTGTGAAAGATACATTTGGTAGTTTTGTTATAATTAAAGGTACTTCATAAGGGCAGAACATTTACATAATGAATATTTACATCCCCCCTGATTTCCTCACTAAGGTATTTCTAGACTTCTCAGAATTAAACTCAGACTCTGCAGTGGTTGGAGGAGATTTTAATTGTTTGTTGAACCCCCTTATTGGCAAGTTTCCCAGCAGCATAGCTTCACCCTCTCCCCAAGCTAGGTCGCTGATCTGGGGTGGGTAGTCCTGGGGATGATGATCTGGGGGATGTAGTCCTGGGGATGATGATCTGGGGTATGTAGTCCTGGGGATGATGATCTGGAGTATGTAGTCCTGAGGATGATGATCTGGGGTATGTAGTCCTGGGGATGATGATCTGGAGTATGTAGTCCTGAGGATGATGATCTGGGGTATGTAGTCCTGGGGATGATGATCTGGGGTATGTAGTCCTGGGGATGATGATCTGGGGGATGTAGTCCTGAGGATGATGATCTGGGGGATGTAGTCCTGGGGATGATGATCTGGGGGATGTAGTCCTGGGGATGTTGATCCGCTGATGTCTGGAGAACCTTTCATCCCCCCACAGAGAGTTCACCTTTTTCTCTGCACCTCATGGATGTCAGACTAGAATAGATTACTTTTTTTATGCCCAGGACGTCTTTGCAGTCTGTTGAATCTGCTAATATAGGAAACATAGTCATATCTGATCATGCTGAGGTGATCCTGGACATAAAACTCAAAGGGGCACCCAATCCATCAAGACATTCAAAGGGGCACCCAATCCATCAAGACATTCAAAGGGGCACCCAATCCATCAAGACATTCAAAGGGGCACCCAATCCATCAAGACACTGGAGATTGAATACAACCATTCTTAAAGACCATAAATTCACATCATATTTTATTCCAGAGTTTAAAGCATGTTTCTCTATTAACTCCCAATCAACAGATAACCCCTCGCTCCTTTGGGAAACCTGTTAAGCGTATGCCAGGGGTCTGATTATCATACTCAGCCTCTAAGAGGCAGAAAAAACATGAAAAGCAAAAACCTTAGAGGGTGAATTAGAAACTAATTCTTTTTTTTATAATATGTTTATTATTTTCCAATAAAAATAAAGTAAAAGAGACAGCAATACAAACAATGACATTCATTGTACTGTTGGATGGGATGGCCAGTTTAGAGGACAAAACAAAAGTTAACTCACACATACACAAAATAAAACAAAATCCTATTAGGTGGTACGTGTATAAGAAGACAGCATATAGTCATTACAAGCAGTGTAGTTCAGCCAAAAATAAATATTGAGTGGAGTACAGCACAGAGTAGCAGCAGATCGTCAGCCCAGTTATGAAGCGGGACTAGACCATTTATCCAGTATCGGCTGCCATATTTTGTAAAACAATGGACTTCTATTGGAGGTGTTGTATCGAATCTTTTCCATATGGATTACATTCCCTAAATCCCGTAACCACATTTCAAAGGTAGGTAGTCTCCAATTTCCAAAATTGCAATATGAGCCTTTTGGCTAATAGAGTACAAAGAGAGACAGCTTTCCCCTCCTGGTTATTCCCATCAACTGTACCAAACAGAGCGATCAATGGGTCTGGGGCTAGAACTCTATCAAAGGCCTTAGATAAGTAATCAAAAATGAGAGCCCAGTAAGCCTGTAATTTAGGGCATGTCCAGAATAAGTGGGACAACGTCCCCTCCTCCTGCTTGCACCTCTCACACAGTGGTGAGGTGTCCGGGAATATTTTATGCAGTTTTACTTTTGAGTAGTGTAACCTGTGTATCACCTTAAACTGTACAAGGTTGTGTCTGGCATTCACTGAACTGTGGTTTATATTCCTGAGAGCTTCTATCCAGTCCTCATTTGAGATTTCTGAACCAAGTTCTTGTTCCCAAGCCCTTTTAATGGTGTCTGTGGATACCTCTATGTGGGCCTGTAGCACATCATACAGTCTGGAGACCGACCCTTTTGAATGGGGTTTGACAAGGATCAAGCTATCTAATGTAGGACTATTTGGCTTCATGCCATACTGTGGGATGTGTGTCCTTAAGAAATTCCTGATTTGGAGGTATCTGAAAAAATGTGTTGTTGGCATGTTGAACTTTGCCTGTAGTTGTTGAAATGAAGCTAACTGACCATCTATGTATAGATTACCAATTGTTGTGAGCCCCTTCTCCCTCCACTGTGAAAACACCACATCATCCATTGCAGGGTGGAAAGCATGATTCCGGCTAATCGGGCTGTCTATGTACACAGTGGGTATGTTAAGAAAATCCCTAATCTGTTTCCAGATCCTAAGAGTATGACAAATGACTGGATTGGAGTCATAAGTGGCTTTTTTCACATATGATGGGCTATTAACAAGTGCAGGGAGTGAGGAACGTTGACAGGAGGCCTGCTCAATCAAAAGCCATGAAGGCATATCCTTCCGTCTCATCTCAGGTAAACTTTCCCTCCAGAAAGACACAATGTTCAGATTAGCAGCCCAATAATACAGTTTGAAGTGAGGAAGGCCAAAGCCCCCCTCTATCTTGTACTTGCATAAATGCTTCTTTGCAATTCTGGCTGCCTTGTTATCCCATAAAAATGGAGTTACTATTGAATCCAGTTTCTTAAAATAGCTTTGTGGTATGAAATTGGGTAGACATTGGAAGAGGTAAAGAAACCTGGGTAGGACAACCATTTTAATAGCGTTTATACGACCAACCAAGGAAATAGGCAGAGTTTTCCAGAAATCTATATTTTGTTTAAGCTGATATATTTTCATGTCCCAATTCACTTTCAATAGCTGGTCAAGGTCTCTTGTCACTACAATGCCAAGGCTTGTGAACTTGTCCCTCACTGTTCTAAGCGGGGTAGATTGCAGAAATTGCATATCCACAGGCCGTGATATTGGCATCATCTCACTTTTTTGCCAGTTTATCTTGTAGCCAGAGAAGGAGCCGAATGTGTTTATCAAGTTAAGTAATGGTGGAATAGACGTTTTAGGCTTGGACAAAAACAAAAGAACATCGTCTGCATATAGGGAAATTTTGTGCTGTGTGTCTTTTATTTTAACAGAAGCTATATCGGCACATGCCCGAATGCGCGTAGCAAGGGGTTCCATGGCTATAGCGAAGAGAGCAGGCGAAATAGGGCACCCCTGTCGGCACCCCTTGAACAGGCGGAATGACTGCGACATTTCCTGATTGGTCACCACGGACGCCATTGGGTGTGCATAAATAATTCTTATCCAATTAATAAATTCCTTTCCAAATCCGAAATGCTCCAGAACCGACATCATATACTTCCACTCAATCTGATCAAACGCCTTCTCTGCATCAAGAGCTATTACCACTGCCTCAACTTTATGATCATGATACATTACGTTGAAAAGGCGTCTCAAATTGTAGTATATATGTCGGCCCGGGATAAAACCTGTCTGGTCAGGGTGTATGATGTCGGAAATATATTTTTTTCAATCGGTTTGCCAATATCTTTGTCAACACCTTGTTTTCTATGGGGAGGTCAGGCGGCTTCTTAATGGTATTCAACCCTACCAAGGAAGTGCTGTGGATGGTCTTGTGCTCTCCCTACATGCTGAGAAAGCATTTGACCTGGAGGGGTCCTATCTATTCTTTGGTCTAGGGGACGACTTTATGAAATGGTTTTATGATGACCCTCAGCCTGCTGTCCTTACTAATGGGCTAAGGTCAAATAGCTTCTCCACACACAGAGGTACCAGACAGGGCTGTCCCTTGTCCCCTCTCCTATTTGCACTCGCTATGGAACCACTGGCCGAGGCCATCAGAGTAACGCCTGCTATACAGGGTCTGCTCATTGGTGACGTTCATCATTAAATAAGTATGTATGCTGATGATGTGCTGATATTCATCTCTAGCCCCGAGACTTCAATTACATCTCTTGTTAATATTTTGAATTATTCCGTGAATTCTCAAGCTACAAGATGAATGTAACTAAATCAGAGGCTTGGTAGTCTTCACTCTGTCCCTACTACCTCTCCCCCCTTTCCTTTTAAATGGTCTCTACTACCTCTCCCCCCTTTCCTTTTAAATGGTCTCTACTACCTCTCCCCCCTTTCCTTTTAAATGGTCTCTACTACCTCTCCCCCCTTTCCTTTTAAATGGTCTCCCTCAGGTTTTATGTATCTGGGTATATTCCTAACTCCTAAATTCCAGCAAATCTACAAAGACAATTTTGTTCCCTTACTTGATACAATAAGACAGGATCCGGAACTCTCTAAACGATTTCATGGTTGGGTAGAATATCCCTCTTGAAAAAGATTTGTTTTACCTAGACTACTTTACTCAATCCAAATGATCCCAGTCTTACTTTCCAATAAGGAAATACAAGATTTACATGGCTGGTTAAGTTCCTTCATATGGAGTAAACACAAGCCAAGACTTAAGATGACCAGGTTCTATGGGCGGCTTGGAGCTGCCCAATATTAGGTTTTATCAGTGGTTTTATCACTTATGTTATATGTCTGACTGGATCACAAATGATGACTCCTCTATTTGGTTAGACATTGAGACTTCTTTTTCAAAATACCCCTTGCAGGATCTTTAATTTTTCAGAAGTTTCAAGTCTGTAAAAGATCACTGCAATAATCCCATTACACTTAACTCCAGGCATGGAGGCAATAATCCCATTACACTTAACTCCAGGCATGGAGGCAATAATCCCATTACACTTAACTCCAGGCATGGAGGCAATAATCCCATTACACTTAACTCCAGGCATGGAGGCAATAATCCCATTACACTTAACTCCAGGCATGAAGGTCAGTTCAACTATCCTCTGCTCTTACCCTGATTCTTAACAACACCGATTTTGGACCAGGATTTCTGGATCCTTGCTTTAACATTTGGCTTAATAAGGGCATATGCAGACTAAATGATTTATTTGCTGATAAGATTTGATTGTCTTTTGAGCAGATGGTTGAGAATATCGACTCCCAAAGCAGGACTTTTTCCGCTTTCTACAAGTAAGACATATTTTGAAGAGCACCACCTTGATTGGCAACCCTGATGTGTCTGTCTGTCATTGAAATAATGCTTTTTCTATCTCAAAGGAAAATGTCTCTAAGTTTGTTTTATGATGCTTTAAGGTCCTTTTCTACTGTTGACACACAGAGGGTGAAGCGAGTGTGGGAGAAGGAAGTGTCTGTTACTATTGACGAGGAGATGTGGGAGGACATTTGGAGACAATATCTATCTGTAATCGTACTACAGCAATCCAATGAAGAATAATACACAGATTGCATATTTCCTCAAATCACAGACATGCTTTTAATCCCTCCTCCTCAGTGTCTTCAATGTCCAGCTGATACAGGCACCATAACACATTGTTTATGGCCATGTTCCAAATCAAAGATACTGGTCTAATGTTATTCAAGAAATTGAAAAAATCCTAGGGGTCGACCTAGAATTGGACCCAGTTTCTTTGCTGTTAGGTCTCCCTAGTAGACGTGTTACATCTGTGGGTAAGAGGAGGCTTTGCAACATCCTTCGCAGAGAGGAAAAACATCCTCTCACAGTGGATTAATGACCAGGTCCCTTCTGTTAAAGACTGGTATAAGATACTATTTGAATGGTACCATTGGAATATCTGACATGTACATTACATTCTAAAACAGATAAATTCTACAAAGCGTGGGAACCTTATTTAAATTACCTAGAACCTGATTTATCAGCTGTTATGCAGAAAGGAGTTTCTTAGAATGGTGGTTGTGTCCTTGTCTCAGGATTCCACCGTACGTTCCATGCGTTGGACCTAATTCCTTTATTTAAACGGAGCTTTTGTGTTCAATTTCTGTCTTTATGTTCGTTTAATATATATATATATATATATATATATATATATATATATATATACATATATATATACATACACACTTATTTTATCTTTGTTATTGTATCTCTTAATATGGGAGAAAATTGTGAAATTCCAATAAAAAGAATGTTAAAAAAAAAAATGATTGAACTCTTTGGCCTGAATGCCAAGCGTCATGTCTGGAGGAAACCTGGCACCATCCATACGGTGAAGCATGGTGGTGGCAGCATCATGCTGTGGGGAGGTTTTTCAGCAGCAGGGACTGGGAGACTAGTCAGGATCGGGGGAAAGATGAACGGAGCGAAAGTACAGAGAGATCCTTGATGAAAACCTGCTCCAGAAGGTTCACCTTCCAACAGGACAACGACCCAAAGCACACAGCCAAGACAATGCAGGAGTGGCTTCGGGACAAGTCTCTGAATGTCCTTGAGTGGACAGCTGTGCAGCGACGCTCCCCATCCAACCTGACAGAGCTTGAGAGGATCTGCAGAGAAGAATGGGAGAAACTCCCCAAATACAGGTGTGTCAAGCTTGTAGCGTCATACCCAAGAAGACTTGAGGCTGTAATCGCTGCCAAAGTACTGATTAAGGGGTCTGAATACATATGTATGTGATATTTCAGTTTTATTTTAAAGAAATTAACGAAAAATTCTAAAAACCAGTTTTTGCTTTGTCATTATGGGGTATTATGTGTAGATTGATGAGATTTTAAAAAGCATGTAATCCATTTTAGAATAAGGATGTAACGTAACAAAATGTGGAAAAAGCAAGGGGTCTGAATACTTTCCGAATGCACTGTTGAAATTGTCATGGACAAACCAGTCACTTCTAAAGTATTTGACCAGAGTATTTTCAAGTGAGAATGAGCTCAGAGGTTGTTGCGTTGAGACAGACAGCATTAGTGTGGCGTTCCCCTGCTCAGACGTTGAGACTGAGACAGCAGTCGGGCACCAGATTGCTATATGTGGTTAGCTGATACGTTGAATAGCTGATACGTTGAATAGCTATTCAAGATCAGGCGTGTGTCAGCAACGTCTCAGCAGGGGAACATGACCAATGTGTTGTCTCAGTAATGTTTCCTTCTCTCAAAGCTTCAGTGCAGCCCCTATTATACTAATGGAACACAGACCACTAGAATAGTGGTGTAGTTTCCCTTTCCAGGGAAAATAGAAAATACCCAAATTACAGGGGAACATGGGTCTGTTTTGTCTCAAGCGCAAATTCATTTGTTGTAAAGAAAACTGTCAATCTCTGCTCTCTGGTGGACAGTTGTAATACAACATGTATGAGTTCCAAAACCACCCTATTCCCCATTTAGTGGCTCGTGGTTCCCAAACCTCTCCTCTGGGCCCCCAGCCGTTACATCACCCAGCACAGCTGATTCAACTAATCATCAAGCCCTTGACTAGGTCAATCAGGTGAGATGGTTCAGGGCTTCAATAAAATGGTGAAATGTCTGGTGTTCACCAAGGAGAGGTTTGAGAACCACTGGTCTAGGGCCCGCTAGGGGCCATAATGGGAACCACTGGTCTAGGGCCCGCTAGGGGCCATAATGGGAACCACTGGTCTAGGGCCCGCTAGGGGCCATAATGGGAACCACTGGTCTAGGGCCCGCTAGGGGCCATAATGGGAACCACTGGTCTAGGGCCCGCTAGGGGCCATAATGGGAACCACTGGTCTAGGGCACGCTAGGGGCCATAATGGGAGCCACTGGTCTAGGGCCCGCTAGGGGCCATAATGGGAACCACTGGTCTAGGGCCCGCTAGGGGCCATAATGGGAACCACTGGTCTAGGGCCCGCTAGGGGCCATAATGGGAACCACTGGTCTAGGGCCCGCTAGGGGCCATAATGGGAACCACTGGTCTAGGGCCCGCTAGGGGCCATAATGGGAACCACTGGTCTAGGGCCCGCTAGGGGCCATAATGGGAACCACTGGTCTAGGGCACGCTAGGGGCCATAATGGGAACCACTGGTCTAGGGCACGCTAGGGGCCATAATGGGAACCACTGGTCTAGGGCACGCTAGGGGCCATGATGGGAACCACTGGTCTAGGGCACGCTAGGGGCCATAATGGGAACCACTGGTCTAGGGCACGCTAGGGGCCATAATGGGAACCACTGGTCTAGGGCACGCTAGGGGCCATAATGGGAACCACTGGTCTAGGGCACGCTAGGGGCCATAATGGGAACCACTGGTCTAGGGCACGCTAGGGGCCATGATGGGAACCACTGGTCTAGGGCACGCTAGGGGCCATAATGGGAACCACTGGTCTAGGGCACGCTAGGGGCCATAATGGGAACCACTGGTCTAGGGCCCGCTAGGGGCCATAATGGGAACCACTGGTCTAGGGCCCGCTAGGGGCCATAATGGGAACCACTGGTCTAGGGCCCGCTAGGGGCCATAATGGGAACCACTGGTCTAGGGCCCGCTAGGGGCCATAATGGGAACCACTGGTCTAGGGAACGCTAGGGGCCATAATGGGAACCACTGGTCTAGGGCACGCTAGGGGCCATGATGGGAACCACTGGTCTAGGGCCCGCTAGGGGCCATAATGGGAACCACTGGTCTAGGGCCCGCTAGGGGCCATAATGGGAACCACTGGTCTAGGGCCCGCTAGGGGCCATAATGGGAACCACTGGTCTAGGGCCCGCTAGGGGCCATAATGGGAACCACTGGTCTAGGGCCCGCTAGGGGCCATAATGGGAACCACTGGTCTAGGGCCCGCTAGGGGCCATAATGGGAACCACTGGTCTAGGGCACGCTAGGGGCCATGATGGGAACCACTGGTCTAGGGCCCGCTAGGGGCCATAATGGGAACCACTGGTCTAGGGCACGCTAGGGGCCATAATGGGAACCACTGGTCTAGGGCACGCTAGGGGCCATAATGGGAGTCAGGTTTGGGAACCACTGGTCTAGGGACCGCTAGGGGCCATAATGGGAACCACTGGTCTAGGGCCCGCTAGGGGCCATAATGGGAACCACTGGTCTAGGGCACGCTAGGGGCCATAATGGGAACCACTGGTCTAGGGCACGCTAGGGGCCATAATGGGAACCACTGGTCTAGGGCACGCTAGGGGCCATAATGGGAACCACTGGTCTAGGGCACGCTAGGGGCCATAATGGGAGCCACTGGTCTAGGGCACGCTAGGGGCCATAATGGGAGCCACTGGTCTAGGGCACGCTAGGGGCCATAATGGGAACCACTGGTCTAGGGCACGCTAGGGGCCATAATGGGAACCACTGGTCTAGGGCACGCTAGGGGCCATAATGGGAACCACTGGTCTAGGGCACGCTAGGGGCCATAATGGGAACCACTGGTCTAGGGCACGCTAGGGGCCATAATGGGAACCACTGGTCTAGGGCACGCTAGGGGCCATAATGGGAACCACTGGTCTAGGGCACGCTAGGGGCCATAATGGGAACCACTGGTCTAGGGCACGCTAGGGGCCATAATGGGAACCACTGGTCTAGGGCACGCTAGGGGCCATAATGGGAACCACTGGTCTAGGGCACGCTAGGGGCCATAATGGGAACCACTGGTCTAGGGCACGCTAGGGGCCATAATGGGAACCACTGGTCTAGGGCACGCTAGGGGCCATAATGGGAACCACTGGTCTAGGGCCCGCTAGGGGCCATAATGGGAGTCAGGTCCATGTCAGCTTATTTCCCAGTCATTGAAACAGACACAGGTTGGTTTGAGTAAGAGCAGGTTCCGTTTATTGAACCAGAGATGTTTTCCATGTTGATTTAATCAGTCCTGAAACTGGAATCGTGAAGCCTCTCTTCTCTTCCCACACAAGACTGACAACCTGAACACATTTCTCTTTTTATACCAGGCTGAGAAGATCTCTTCCTCTCTCCCCCCTCTCTCTCTTTCTCTCCCCCTCTTCCTCCACTCAGAGCAGATTCCAGTACACAGGTGAATATTTACCAGAACAGGGACAAATCATTACACTGTCACCCTGTTTATAATCGTTAGGTACAATAACTATATAACATTTATTTTGAAGTTTAATTTCAGTGGTTGCAGTTGTGTGTTAGGACACCGTGAGGACTGACTGAATTACAGTTGCAGTAAAATTGTCCCTATGGATGCAGAAATGTAAAAATGTCTGTGGGCGTTTCATAGCAGTGACTGACAGACATACGGAGTTCATTCCTCGGTCGTGTCCTTCTTGCTGGTCTCCTGTCCCTCAAAGATGGGGTACTTGCTCTCCACCTCGGACCAAGTCATGACACCGTTGGCCAGATCACGGATGATTCCTGGCAACTCACTGACCTGGAGAGGCAACAGAGAACCCAGTTAACCCAGTTCATTAACCTTTCAGTTAATCACTTCTAGTACAGAGCAGTACGTTGACATGTATGAAGTAAAGATGTCGTACCTCGGCCCTGATCTGCCTCATGGAGTCGCGGTCCCTCAGCGTGGCGGAGTGGGGCGTCTTGTTCACCGTGTCAAAGTCAATGGTAATGCCGAACGCCACTCCGATCTCGTCTGTCCTGGCGTAGCGCCTCCCGATGGATCCAGACGAGTCGTCCACCTTATGGGACACGCCCTGTTTGGTCATCGCTTCAGCTGCAAGGAGGAGACAGGGTGAGGAGAGGGTGAGGAGAGAGGGTGAGGAGACGGGAGGAGAGAGGGTGAGGAGACGGGAGGAGAGAGGGTGAGGAGACGGGAGGAGACAGGGTGAGGAGAGGGTGAGGAGAGGGTGAGGAGAGAGGGTGAGGAGACGGGAGGAGAGAGGGTGAGGAGACGGGAGGAGAGAGGGTGAGGAGAGAGGGTGAGGAGAGAGGGTGAGGAGACGGGTGGAGGAGAGGGGAGGAGAGAGGGTGAGGAGACGGGAGGAGAGAGGGTGAGGAGACGGGAGGAGACGGGGAGGAGACGGGAGGAGAGAGGGTGAGGAGACGGGAGGAGACGGGGTGAGGAGACGGGAGGAGACGGGGTGAGGAGACGGGAGGAGACGGGGTGAGGAGACGGGAGGAGAGAGGGTGAGGAGACGGGAGGAGAGAGGGTGAGGAGACGGGAGGAGAGAGGGTGAGGAGACGGGAGGAGAGAGGGTGAGGAGACGGGAGGAGAGAGGGTGAGGAGACGGGAGGAGAGAGGGTGAGGAGACGGGAGGAGAGAGGGTGAGGAGACGGGAGGAGAGAGGGTGAGGAGACGGGAGGAGACGGGAGGAGACGGGAGGAGAGAGGGTGAGGAGACGGGAGGAGAGAGGGTGAGGAGAGGGAGGAGAGAGGGTGAGGAGACGGGAGGAGAGAGGGTGAGGAGACGGGAGGAGACGGGAGGAGAGAGGGTGAGGAGACGGGAGGAGACGGGGTGAGGAGACGGGAGGAGACGGGGTGAGGAGACGGGAGGAGACGGGGTGAGGAGACGGGAGGAGAGAGGGTGAGGAGACGGGAGGAGAGAGGGTGAGGAGACGGGAGGAGAGAGGGTGAGGAGACGGGAGGAGAGAGGGTGAGGAGACGGGAGGAGAGAGGGTGAGGAGACGGGAGGAGAGAGGGTGAGGAGACGGGAGGAGAGAGGGTGAGGAGACGGGAGGAGAGAGGGTGAGGAGACGGGAGGAGACGGGAGGAGACGGGAGGAGACGGGAGGAGAGAGGGTGAGGAGACGGGAGGAGAGAGGGTGAGGAGACGGGAGGAGACGGGAGGAGAGAGGGTGAGGAGACGGGAGGAGAGAGGGTGAGGAGACGGGAGGAGAGAGGGTGAGGAGACGGGAGGAGAGAGGGTGAGGAGACGGGAGGAGAGAGGGTGAGGAGACGGGAGGAGAGAGGGTGAGGAGACGGGAGGAGAGAGGGTGAGGAGACGGGAGGAGACGGGAGGAGAGAGGGTGAGGAGACGGGAGGAGACGGGAGGAGAGAGGGTGAGGAGACGGGAGGTGAGAGGGTGAGGAGAGGGTGAGGAGAGAGGGTGAGGAGAGGGTGAGGAGACGGGAGGAGAGAGGGTGAGGAGACGGGAGGAGAGAGGGTGAGGAGACGGGAGGAGAGAGGGTGAGGAGACGGGAGGAGAGAGGGTGAGGAGACGGGAGGAGAGAGGGTGAGGAGACGGGAGGAGAGAGGGTGAGGAGACGGGAGGAGAGAGGGTGAGGAGACGGGAGGAGAGAGGGTGAGGAGACGGGAGGAGAGAGGGTGAGGAGACGGGAGGAGAGAGGGTGAGGAGACGGGAGGAGAGAGGGTGAGGAGACGGGAGGAGAGAGGGTGAGGAGAGGGTGAGGAGACGGGAGGAGAGAGGGTGAGGAGACGGGAGGAGAGAGGGTGAGGAGACGGGAGGAGAGAAGGTGAGGAGAGGGAGGAGAGAGGGTGAGGAGAGGACTGAGGAGAGAGGGTGAGGAGAGGGAGGAGAGAGGGTGAGGAGACGGGAGGAGAGAGGGTGAGGAGACGGGAGGAGAGAGGGTGAGGAGACGGGAGGAGAGAGGGTGAGGAGAGGGAGGAGAGAGGGTGAGGAGACGGGAGGAGAGAGGGTGAGGAGAGGGTGAGGAGGCGGGAGGAGAGAGGGTGAGAGACGGGAGGAGAGAGGGTGAGGAGAGAGGGTGAGGAGACGGGAGGAGAGAGGGTGAGGAGACGGGAGGAGAGAGGGTGAGGAGACGGGAGGAGAGAGGGTGAGGAGACGGGAGGAGAGAAGGTGAGGAGACGGGAGGAGAGAGGGTGAGGAGACGGGAGGAGAGAGGGTGAGGAGACGGGAGGAGAGAGGGTGAGGAGACGGGAGGAGAGAGAGTGAGGAGAGAGAGTGAGGAGAGAGAGTGAGGAGAGAGAGTGAGGAGAGGGGGAGGAGAGAGGGGGGGGAGAGGGTGAGGACATGTTAGTTAAATACCTTATGTAACATCTGACACTGAAATGTTCAACCTTTGTTCTGAAATCATCATGGTCTTGTTCTAAACAGAAATAGAGCGTGGAAGGAGTACTTACAGAGTTCCTTAACAAAAGGCGTGAATTCCTGGTTTTGGCTCAAAGGAAGGACGGAGCATTTATATGGAGCTACCGTGGTAGGGAAGCTGAAGAACTGGAGACAAGACAGACGGACATTTCAAAACCATTATTCCACTGTTAAAACCATTTATGTAATAACTAAGTTCTAACGGCCCAGTCAGTAGTAGTAACATTTGATGTCTCCCTACCGTTCTCTGTTCGTCTCCCTCTCGGACTTGGAATGTGTGCTCGAAGATTGAGTACATGATTCTACCGATGCCAAAGGAGGGTTCGATGACGTTAGGGACCACCTCCTCCACTGTGGGGAAGCAGTTAAACATGTTATGGTTGGCTGCGATCTTAATGCATGGCTTCTACAATTAGAACTGTCCATCCATTAGAAAGAGGATGTTATTCAACAACTAGAGAACGTAGAACAACCTCCTCTAGAACATGTCTAGGTTCTAGAAGGTTCTAGAGTGTTGTCTCACCATGCAGGGTCTTCTGGAACCTCTTCACACTGACCATGTCCTTGGTGAGTTTAAAAGTCTTTCCCTCCGTCTCTATGGTGAACTCCCTGGGGGAAGGTTAGGTTTAGCATTGTCAATGAGACTGGAATGTTGCATAACATTACGGAGGCTAAAGAATTACATCTATCGATTGTGTCACATATGACCTCTGTTCACTACTCACCCGCTGCTGTTGAGTAGCATCTCCTGTTCAGTGATGAAACACTCGTCACATACAGCTAGATACTCCATCGCTAGCTTGGCGTCCTTCTTATAGGCTTTACCGATGGCGCCCTTATTGGGCTCAAACTGGACGATATCTACTACTTTGGGTTCTTTTAGAGGCTTCTCGGCCACTAGAGCGACCTTGGTAGCCCGGGCGTGGCACAGCAGGTCGAAACAGGAGCGGTCAGCACAGCCTACTATCTCAATCCAGCCCTGCAGGAAATACAGAGACGCAGGGTTATTATGGGGTTAGGGTTAACTCAGGGTTATTATGGGGTTAGGGTTAACGCAGGGTTATTATGGGGTTAAGGTTAACGCAGGGTTATTATGGGGTTAAGGTTAACGCAGGGTTATTATGGGGTTAAGGTTAACGCAGGGTTATTATGGGGTTAAGGTTAACGCAGGGTTATTATGGGGTTAAGGTTAACGCAGGGTTATTATGGGGTTAAGGTTAACTCAGGGTTATTATGGGGTTAAGGTTAACTCAGGGTTATTATGGGGTTAAGGTTAACTCAGGGTTATTATGGGGTTAAGGTTAACGCAGGGTTATTATGGGGTTAAGGTTAACGCAGGGTTATTATGGGGTTAAGGTTAACGCAGGTTTATTATGGGGTTAAGGTTAACGCAGGGTTATTATGGGGGTTAAGGTTAACGCAGGGTTATTATGGGGTTAAGGTTAACGCAGGGTTATTATGGGGTTGTACGTAACGCAGGGTTATTATGGGGTTAAGGTTAACGCAGGTTTATTATGGGGTTAAGGTTAACGCAGGGTTATTATGGGGTTAAGGTTAACTCAGGGTTATTATGGGGTTAAGGTTAACGCAGGTTTATTATGGGGTTAAGGTTAACGCAGGTTTATTATGGGGTTAAGGTTAACGCAGGTTTATTATGGGGTTAAGGTTAACGCAGGTTTATTATGGGGTTAAGGTTAACGCAGGTTTATTATGGGGTTAAGGTTAACGCAGGGTTATTATGGGGTTAAGGTTAACTCAACACAAGATAAGAACTTCAAGTTGTAGACACAGCTAGCCGTCGAGGGTGGGACCTACATAGGATGTTTTGGTCTCTGCGTCCCAGCAATCACAGGCGTAGTGGGTTAAGGTTAGGGGTTAGGGTCAGGGGTCATGGAGGACCTACATAGGATGTTTTGGTCTCTGCGTCCCAGCAATCACAGGCGTAGTGGGTTAAGGTTAGGGGTTAGGGTCAGGGGTCATGGAGGACCTACATAGGATGTTTTGGTCTCTGCGTCCCAGCAATCACAGGCGTAGTGGGTTAAGGTTAGGGGTTAGGGTCAGGGGTCATGGAGGACCTACGTAGGATGTTTTGGTCTCTGCGTCCCAGCAGTCACAGGCGTAGTGGGTTAAGGTTAGGGGTTAGGGGTCAGGTGTCATGGAGGACCTACATAGGATGTTTTGGTCTCTGCGTCCCAGCAATCACAGGCGTAGTGGGTTAAGGTTAGGGGTTAGGGGTCAGGGGTCATGGAGGACCTACATAGGATGTTTTGGTCTCTGCGTCCCAGCAGTCACAGGCGTAGTGGGTTAAGGTTAGGGGTTAGGGTCAGGGGTCATGGAGGACCTACGTAGGATGTTTTGGTCTCTGCGTCCCAGCAATCACAGGCGTAGTGGGTTAAGGTTAGGGGTTAGGGTCAGGGGTCATGGAGGACCTACATAGGATGTTTTGGTCTCTGCGTCCCAGCAGTCACAGGCGTAGTGGGTTAAGGTTAGGGGTTAGGAGTCAGGGGTCATGGAGGACCTACGTAGGATGTTTTGGTCTCTGCGTCCCAGCAGTCACAGGCGTAGTGGGCCATCTCGTTGTCCATGTGCTGACGGAAGCGAAGCTTGTCTTTGGCCACACCCACTTTAGTAAGGTAGAGGTAGATCCTCCCGATGAAATATCCCAGGACGGAATTATTGATCACTCCCTGAGAGAGACAGAGTTATCAATATGACTCTGGTATTGGTTACTTCCTCACTGAAGCCACTGCTACAGCATCCTACCTGCTCCACAGCGTCCCCCAGCCTCATGATGTGAGCAGACTGTCCGCTGGTCTGGGCCTTGGAGGAGTACAGGACGATTTCCAGGTCAGCCACGTTGGCGAACTTGGGGTGGACCTTCTCAGTCGGGTCCACAAAGTGCTCAATCTCAGCCATGGTGAACTCTCTGGAAGCACCAGGACAACCATCACTAGCTCAACAGACCCTCTAAACACTAACATCACAGACTGACTGTCAGGTAGAAACTAGCACATCACAACAGACTGTCTGTCTGTCAGGTAGAAACTAACACATCACAACAGACTGTCTGTCTGTCAGGTAGAAACTAACACATCACAACAGACTGTCTGTCTTTCAGGTAGAAACTAGCACATCACAACAGACTGTCTTACTGTCAGGTAGAAACTAACACATCACAACAGACTGTCTTACTGTCAGGTAGAAACTAACACATCACAACAGACTGACTGTCAGGTAGAAACTACCACATCACAACAGACTGACTGACTGTCAGGTAGAAACTAGCACATCACAACAGACTGACTGTCTTTCAGGTAGAAACTACCACATCAAAACAGACTGTCTTACTGTCAGGTAGAAACTAACACATCACAACAGACTGTCTTACTGTCAGGTAGAAACTAACACATCACAACAGACTGTCTTACTGTCAGGTAGAAACTAACACATCACAACAGACTGTCTTACTGTCAGGTAGAAACTAGCTAGCTCCAGACTAGAACTCACCTGACACGGATGAGTCCTGAGCGAGGTGAGATCTCGTTCCTGAAGGAGTTGCCGATCTGAGCAGCAGCGAAGGGAAGCTTTCCCTGGTTGAATTCCAACAGACGCTTGAAATTGAGGAAGATTCCCTGAGCAGTTTCAGGCCTCAAGTAGCTGCAGAACACAGTCAGACACTCAGTAAAACACTGGTACTGGGTCCATGGCAAATTAGTTAATTGGAACTCCGTTCAAAGGCAAAACGACCAACGTCAGCATTGGAAACCCTACAGTACAGCCCACACAGTCCAACCAACATCTGGGTACAGAGGGAGTCATTGCTCCATTACCCTGTCATGTTTCCCCCTGGTCCGATGGACGTCTGGAACATCAGGTTGAAGAGATGTGGCGCTGAAACATCATTTCCTGTGGTGGGGGACTTGACGCTGTATTTCACAAAGAGGTCAGTCAACTCCTGTTGGGTGTAGTTGTCCATCTGGAGAGACCAATGAAAACACGGTCAACTTGTTGACATTAAACAATAACTTAGGACTTCCATTTATGCGTCAGGGATTGATGAAGGTATAGTTTGTGTATCTATTCTAGTATATCTGCTGTACGTCTCTAAACCCCCATCTGTCCGTCAGTACCAACCTGAGTGACCACTTCCTCCATCTCTGCCTTCTTCTCTGGAGCACATTTCTTATCAGACATCAGCTTTTGGAGGTGAGCTGAGTTGAACAGAGAAACACAGGGTCAAAGTCATATATACTGGGCCAGTTGATTGGTTCAGACCGAAACACAGGGTCAGTCATATACAGTGGGGGAAAAAAGTATTTAGTCAGCCACCAATTGTGCAAGTTCTCCCACTTAAAAAGATGAGAGAGGCCTGTAATTTTCATCATAGGTACACGTCAACTATGACAGACAAAATGAGAAAGAACAATCCAGAAAATCACATTGTAGGATTTTTAATGAATTTATTAGCAAATTATGGTGGAAAATAAGTATTTGGTCACCTACAAACAAGCAAGATTTCTGGCTCTCACAGACCTGTAACTTCTTCTTTAAGAGGCTCCTCTGTCCTCCACTCGTTACCTGTATTAATGGCACCTGTTTGAACTTGTTATCAGTATAAAAGACACCTGTCCACAACCTCAAACAGTCACACTCCAAACTCCACTATGGCCAAGACCAAAGAGCTGTCAAAGGACACCAGAAACAAAATTGTAGACCTGCACCAGGCTGGGAAGACTGAATCTGCAATAGGTAAGCAGCTTGGTTAGAAGAAATCAACTGTGGGAGCAATTATTAGGAAATGGAAGACATACAAGACCACTGATAATCTCCCTCGATCTGGGGCTCCACGCAAGATCTCACCCCGTGGGGTCAAAATGATCACAAGAACGGTGAGCAAAAATCCCAGAACCACACGGGGGGACCTAGTGAATGACCCGCAGAGAGCTGGGACCAAAGTAACAAAGCCTACCATCAGTAACACACTACGCCGCCAGGGACTCAAATCCTGCTGTGCCAGACGTGTCCCCCTGCTTAAGCCAGTACATGTCCAGGCCCGTCTGAAGTTTGCTAGAGTGCATTTGGATGATCCAGAAGAGGATTGGGAGAATGTCATATGGTCAGATGAAACCAAAATATAACTTTTTGGTAAAAACTCAACTCGTCGTGTTTGGAGGACAAATAACACCATACCTACTGTGAAGCATGGGGGTGGAAACATCATGCTTTGGGGCTGTTTTTCTGCAAAGGGACCAGGTCGACTGATCCGTGTAAAGGAAAGAATGAATGGGGCCATGTATCGTGAGATTTTGAGTGAAAACCTCCTTCCATCAGCAAGGGCATTGAAGATGAAACGTGGCTGGGTCTTTCAGCATGACAATGATCCCAAACACACCGCCCGGGCAATGAAGGAGTGGCTTCGTAAGAAGCATTTCAAGGTCCTGGAGTGGCCTAGCCAGTCTCCAGATCTCAACCCCATAGAAAATCTTTGGAGGGAGTTGAAAGTCTGTGTTGCCCAGCGACAGCCCCAAAACATCACTGCTCTAGAGGAGATCTGCATGGAGGAATGGGCCAAAATACCAGCAACAGTGTGTGAAAACCTTGTGAAGACTTACAGAAAACGTTTGACCTGTGTCATTGCCAACAAAGGGTATATATCAAAGTATTGAGAAACTTTTGATATTGACCAAATACTTATTTTCCACCATAATTTGCAAATAAATTCATTAAAAATCCTACAATGTGATTTTCTGGATTTTTTTCTTCTCATTTTGTCTGTCATAGTTGACGTGTACCTATGATGAAAATTACAGGCCTCTCTCATCTTTTTAAGTGGGAGAACTTGCACAATTGGTGGCTGACTAAATACTTTTTTTCCCCACTGTATACTGGGCCAGTTGATTGGTTCAGACCAAGACACAGGGTCAGAGTCATATATACTGGGCCGGTTGATTGGTTCAGACCAAGACACAGGGTCAGAGTCATATATACTGGGCCACTTTATTGGTTCAGACCAAGACAAGTTTTAATAGTCGTATGTACAGCATACACCTGGTAGACACCGTACTGGCAGGATCCTTCTCCACATACACATGGTAGACACCGTCCAACTAAATGCTTACTGGCAGGTTCCTTCTCCACATACACATGGTAGACACCGTCCAACTAAATGCTTCCTGGCAGGTTCCTTCTCCACATACACATGGTAGACACCGTCCAACTAAATGCTTCCTGGCAGGTTCCTTCTCCACATACACATGGTAGACACCGTCCAACTAAATGCTTCCTGGTAGGTTCCTTCTCCACATACACATGGTAGACACCGTCCAACTAAATGCTTACTGGCAGGTTCCTTCTCCACATACACATGGTAGACACCGTCCAACTAAATGCTTACTGGCAGGTTCCTTCTCCACATACACATGGTAGACACCGTCCAACTAAATGCTTCCTGGCAGGTTCCTTCTCCACATACACATGGTAGACACCGTCCAACTAAATGCTTCCTGGCAGGTTCCTTCTCCACATACACATGGTAGACACCGTCCAACTAAATGCTTACTGGCAGGTTCCTTCTCCACATACACATGGTAGACACCGTCCAACTAAATGCTTACTGGCAGGTTCCTTCTCCACATACACATGGTAGACACCGTCCAACTAAATGCTTCCTGGCAGGTTCCTTCTCCACATACACATGGTAGACACCGTCCAACTAAATGCTTCCTGGCAGGATCCTTCTCCACATACACATGGTAGACACCGTCCAACTAAATGCTTCCTGGCAGGTTCCTTCTCCACATACACATGGTAGACACCGTCCAACTAAATGCTTCCTGGCAGGATCCTTCTCCACATACACATGGTAGACACCGTCCAACTAAATGCTTCCTGGCAGGTTCCTTCTCCACATACACATGGTAGACACCGTCCAACTAAATGCTTCCTGGCAGGTTCCTTCTCCACATACACATGGTAGACACCGTCCAACTAAATGCTTCCTGGCAGGATCCTTCTCCACATACACATGGTAGACACCGTCCAACTAAATGCTTCCTGGCAGGTTCCTTCTCCACATACACATGGTAGACACCGTCCAACTAAATGCTTCCTGGCAGGTTCCTTCTCCACATACACATGGTAGACACCGTCCAACTAAATGCTTCCTGGCAGGATCCTTCTCCACATACACATGGTAGACACCGTCCAACTAAATGCTTCCTGGCAGGATCCTTCTCCACATACACATGGTAGACACCGTCCAACTAAATGCTTCCTGGCAGGTTCCTTCTCCACATACACATGGTAGACACCGTCCAACTAAATGCTTCCTGGCAGGTTCCTTCTCCACATACACATGGTAGACACCGTCCAACTAAATGCTTCCTGGCAGGATCCTTCTCCACATACACATGGTAGACACCGTCCAACTAAATGCTTCCTGGCAGGATCCTTCTCCACATACACATGGTAGACACCGTCCAACTAAATGCTTCCTGGCAGGTTCCTTCTCCACATACACATGGTAGACACCGTCCAACTAAATGCTTCCTGGCAGGTTCCTTCTCCACATACACATGGTAGACACCGTCCAACTAAATGCTTCCTGGCAGGTTCCTTCTCCACATACACATGGTAGACACCGTCCAACTAAATGCTTACTGGCAGGATCCTTCTCCACATACACATGGTAGACACCGTCCAACTAAATGCTTACTGGCAGGTTCCTTCTCCACATACACATGGTAGACACCGTCCAACTAAATGCTTCCTGGCAGGTTCCTTCTCCACATACACATGGTAGACACCGTCCAACTAAATGCTTCCTGGCAGGTTCCTTCTCCACATACACATGGTAGACACCGTCCAACTAAATGCTTCCTGGCAGGTTCCTTCTCCACATACACATGGTAGACACCGTCCAACTAAATGCTTCCTGGCAGGTTCCTTCTCCACATACACATGGTAGACACCGTCCAACTAAATGCTTCCTGGCAGGTTCCTTCTCCACATACACATGGTAGACACCGTCCAACTAAATGCTTACTGGCAGGATCCTTCTCCACATACACATGGTAGACACCGTCCAACTAAATGCTTCCTGGCAGGTTCCTTCTCCACATACACATGGTAGACACCGTCCAACTAAATGCTTCCTGGCAGGTTCCTTCTCCACATACACATGGTAGACACCGTCCAACTAAATGCTTCCTGGCAGGTTCCTTCTCCACATACACATGGTAGACACCGTCCAACTAAATGCTTACTGGCAGGATCCTTCTCCACATACACATGGTAGACACCGTCCAACTAAATGCTTCCTGGCAGGATCCTTCTCCACATACACATGGTAGACACCGTCCAACTAAATGCTTCCTGGCAGGTTCCTTCTCCACATACACATGGTAGACACCGTCCAACTAAATGCTTCCTGGCAGGTTCCTTCTCCACATACACATGGTAGACACCGTCCAACTAAATGCTTACTGGCAGGTTCCTTCTCCACATACACCTGGTAGACACCGTCCAACTAAATGCTTCCTGGCAGGATCCTTCTCCACAATTCAACAACAATAAGAAATAATATAATATAAGAATAGGAACATAAAGTAAATGGATCAGTAGAACAGAATAAACATTTTAGCATCAGTATAATACAGGAAGGAACAACTTATACTCCAATATTTACAGGTGTTTTGGGGAAGGGGGGATGGGGACAGGGTATAAACTGAGGGGAAGGGGGGATGGAGACAGGGTATAATCTGAGGGGAAGGGGGGATGGGGACAGGGTATAAACTGAGGGGAAGGAGGGATGGGGACAGGGTATAAACTGAGAGGAAGGGGGGATGGGGACAGGGTATAAACTGAGGGGAAGGAGGGGATGGGGACAGGGTATAAACTGAGGGGAAGGGGGGGATGGGGACAGGGTATAAACTGAGGGGAAGGGGGGATGGGGACAGGGTATAAACTGAGGGGAAGGGGGATGGGGACAGGGTATAAACTGAGGGGAAGGGGGGATGGAGACAGGGTATAAACTGAGGGGAAGGGGGATGGGGACAGGGTATAAACTGAGGGGAAGGGGGGGATGGGGACAGGGTATAAACTGAGGGGAAGGGGGGATGGGGACAGGGTATAAACTGAGGGGAAGGGGGGATGGGGACAGGGTATAAACTGAGGGGAAGGAGGGGATGGGGACAGGGTATAAACTGAGGGGAAGGAGGGGATGGGGACAGGGTATAAACTGAGGGGAAAGGGGGGATGGGGACAGGGTATAAACTGAGGGGAAGGGGGGATGGGGACAGGGTATAAACTGAGGGGAAGGGGGGATGGGGACAGGGTATAAACTGAGGGGAAGGGGGGATGGGGACAGGGTATAAACTGAGGGGAAGGAGGGGATGGGGACACTGTATAAACTGAGGGGAAGGGGGGATGGGGACAGGGTATAAACTGAGGGGAAGGAGGGATGGGGACAGGGTATAAACTGAGGGGAAGGGGGGATGGGGACAGGGTATAATCTGAGGGGAAGGGGGGATGGGGACAGGGTATAAACTGAGGGGAAGGGGGGATGGGGACAGGGTATAAACTGAGGGGAAGGAGGGATGGGGACAGGGTATAAACTGAGGGGAAGGGGGGATGGGGACAGGGTATAATCTGAGGGGAAGGGGGGATGGGGACAGGGTATAAACTGAGGGGAAGGGGGGATGGGGACAGGGTATAAACTGAGGGGAAGGGGGGATGGGGACAGGGTATAATCTGAGGGGAAGGGGGGATGGGGACAGGGTATAAACTGAGGGGAAGGGGGGGTGGGGACAGGGTATAAACTGAGCAGTATAATAAGAGTCTGGTAGCAGCAGCTGGAATGTGTGAAGAGATTAATGAATGTGTATGTATGTGTGTGGATGCGTGTGTATGTGTGTGTATATATATATATATATATATATAAGTGTGTATATAGTGTGTGTGTATCTGTATATATATGTGTGTGTGTGTGTGTGTGTGTGTGTGTGTGGATGTGTGTGTGTGTGTGTGCTAAAGTGCGGAGAATCAGCGCAGGTGGTCAGTCCAGTTCAACTGTTCAGCAGTCTGATTGCTTGTAGATAGAAACTGTCTCTGAGCCTGTTGGTATCAGACCTCATGCTCCGATACAGCCTGACTGACGGTAAGCGAGAGAACAGCGCGTGGCTGGGTGTGATTGATTGAATTTATTTGACAATTTATAAAATACATAAGGGCGCTCCAGCCGGTAACGCCTCCACATACAATTTAAGAAGATCATCAAGGACAACATAAAGCTTAACAGCTTATTTCCATTGTGGTCCTTTTGGAGAGGGAACGGGGAATGCAACAAGGTTAGGTGGTAAATTGTAATAACGACAGACAAAATGGTTGATGTTTTAGTTATGGTTATCCCTCACTAAGATAAAGTAAACTCAGCAAAAAAAGAAACTTCCCATTTTCAGGACCCTGTCTTTCATAGATAATTCGTCAAAATCGAAATAACTTCACAGATATTCATTGTAAAGGGTTTAAACACTGTTTCCCATGCTTGTTCAATGAACCATAAACAATTAATGAACATGCACCTGTGGAACGGTCGTTAAGACACTAACAGCTTACAGACGGTAGGCAATTAAGGTCACAGTTATGAAAACTTAGGACACTAAAGAGGCCTTTCTACTGACTCTAAAAAACACCAAAAGAAAGATGCCCAGGGTCCCTGCTCATCTGCGTGAACGTGCCTTAGGCATGCTGCAAGGAGGCATGAGGAATGCAGATGTGGCCAGGGCAATAAATTGCAATGTCCGTACAGGGAGACAGGACGGACAGCTGATCGTCCTCGCAGTGGCAGACCACGTGTAACAACACCTGCACAGGATCGGTACATCCGAACATCACACCTGCGTGACAGGTACAGGATGGCAACAACAACTGCCCAAGTTACACCAGGATGGCACAATCCCTCCATCAGTGCTCAGACTGTCCGCAACAGGCTGAGAGAGGCTGGACTGAGGGCTTGTAGGCCTGTTGTAAGGCAGGTCCTCACCAAACATCACCGGCAACAACGTCGCCTATGGGCACAAACCCACCGTCGCTGGACGCTGTGCGTTACAGGGAAGACATCCTCCTCCCTCATGTGGTACCCTTCCTGCAGGCTCATCCTGACATGACCCTGCAGCATGACAATGCCACCAGCCATACTTCTCATTCTGTGCGTGATTTCCAGCAGGACAGAAATGTCAGTGTTCTGCCATGGCCAGCGAAGAGCCCGGATCTCAATCCCATTGAGCATGTCTGGGACCTGTTGGATCGGAGGGTGAGGCCCCCAGAAATGTCTGGGAACTTGCAGGTGCCTTGGTGGAAGAGTGGGGTAACATCTCACAGCAAGAACTTGCAAATCTGGTGCAGTCCATGAGGAGGAGATGCACTGCAGTACTTAATGCAGCTGGTGGCCACACCAGATACTGACTGTTACTTTTGATTTTGACCCCCCCTTTGTTCAGGGACACATTATTCAATTTCTGTTAGTCACATGTCTGTGGAACTTGTTCAGTTTATGTCTCAGTTGTTGAATCTTGTTATGTTCATACAAATATTTACACATGTTAAGTTTGCTGAAAATAAACACAGTTCACAGTGAGAGGACGTTTCTTTTTTTGCTGAGTTTAGTTACATAGGTACCTTGGGACCATACTGTGCACAATCTTAACTACACGACACAATTTAATCTGACCAACTCTCTCCTCCACTTTGAGCCATCTAAGGCTTTCAAAGTGGGAATAGTCAAGATGCATAAGTGCTGGAAGTTTAAGAATAATCCTGACTAATTTGTTCTGAGATGTCTGCAATTTATTTTTTATCATCTTGGGGGCTCTATTGTACCAGGAAGAGCATAGTCAAAGTGGTACTGAACCAGAGCCCCTGCCAATGCCCCCATTGCATTCTTATCCAGATATTTGGAGGTTCTTGCCAGAAACCTAATTTTATGGTTAACTTTGGAGATAACATTTTGTGCCATGCGCTCCCCTGTCAGATGTTTATCTAGCACACATCCAAGATCCTTAACAGAGACTACTATGTCACCTACTTCCACCTTAAAAAAAATAATATATATATTAAAAATAATAATAATAAAAAAAAATATTTATAATATTCAGGGGATTTCCTCAGTTTCACCTTGGACCCGAACAAGATGGACTCTGTTTTTCCAAGGTGAAGAGACAGCTTATTGCCATATAGCCATTTACTGACATGGTGGAGTGACAGCTTATTGTCATTTAGCCATTTACTGACATTCAGAAGTTCAGCACTGATGGGTTTCTCAACCACCTTTTTGTCTTTGTGGGAAACCAACAGTGCAGAATCATCTACATATAGGAAAAGGTCACATGTACAGGCAGATTTCAGATCACTGATATACAATATAAAGAAAAGTGGACCCAGTACACTCCCTTGTGGTACCCCGCAGTTCAGGATTTTGGGTTTAGACAGGGTCCCATCCACATCCACCATCTGTTTTCTTCCTTGCAGTTAAAAACCCATTTTACTGCTAAGTTGTTAAAGCCCATTGGCTCTTAGTTTGATTAACAGAATGTCATGATCCACTGTATCAAACGCCTTTTGGAGATCTAACATGTGGAGTAATTGATTAAGCTGTGTGCCTTCCTCAGTGATGTACTGAAGGTACGGTATAGAGCACGGTCCTCAATGATGTACTGGAGGTACGGTATGGAGCACGGTCCCAGTGATGTACTGGAGGTACGGTATGGAGCACGGTCCCAGTGATGTACTGGAGGTACGGTATGGAGCACGGTCCCAGTGATGTACTGGAGGTACGGTATGGAGCACGGTCCCAGTGATGTACTGGAGGTACGGTATGGAGCACGGTCCCAGTGATGTACTGGAGGTACGGTATGGAGCACGGTCCCAGTGATGTACTGGAGGTACGGTATGGAGCACGGTCCCAGTGATGTACTGGAGGTACGGTATGGAGCACGGTCCTCAGTGATGTACTGGAGGTACGGTATGGAGCACGGTCCCAGTGATGTACTGGAGGTACGGTATGGAGCACGGTCCCAGTGATGTACTGGAGGTACGGTATGGAGCACGGTCCTCAGTGATGTACTGGAGGTACGGTATGGAGCACGGTCCTCAGTGATGTACTGGAGGTACGGTATGGAGCACGGTTCCCTCCTCTGCTTCCTGAAGTCAACAATCAACTCCTTTGTTTTGTTGACGTTGAGGGAGAGGTTGTTGTCCTGGCACCCCAATGCCAGTTCACTTACTTCCTCCCTATAGGCTAACTGTTGGTTATCAGACCTACAACCGTGGTGTCGTCAGCAACCTTGATGATGGAGTTGGTGTCCTGCAAAGCCATGCAGTCGTGGGTGAACAGCAAGTACAGCAGGACCCCTGGGGGCCCCTGAGTTAAGAGTCAGCGTGGAGGAGGTGTTGTTGCCAACCCTCACAGCCTGTGGTCTGCCAGTCAGGAAGTCCAGGATCCAGTTGCAGAGGGTGGTGTCCAGACCCAGGGCTGAGCTTGGTGTCGAGCTTGGAGGGAACAATAGTGTTCAGCATTCAACTGTAGTCAATGAACAGCATTGTCACATAGGTGTTCCTCTTGTCCAGATGTGTTATGGCCATGTGACAGTGATGGAAATGGCATTTTCATGGATCTGTTGGAGTGGTAGGCAGATTGGAGTGGGTCCAGTGGGCCTGGTATGCTGGCCTTCATGTGGGCCATGACCAGCCTCTCAAAGCACGTCATGATGACCGGGGTGAGTGTGACGGGGCGATAGTCATTTGGGCACTGGGACGATGGTGGTCTCCTTAAAGCAGGTGGGGACAACAGCCTGGGACAGGTTGAAGATGTCAGAGAAGACGCCGCCAGCTTGTCAGCACACGCTGAGGACGCGGCCAGGGACGTCCACACGCTGAGGACGCGGCCAGGGACGTCCACACGCTGAGGACGCGGCCAGGGACGTCCACACGCTGAGGACGCGGCCAGGGACGTCCACACGCTGAGGACGCGGCCAGGGACGTCCACACGCTGAGGACGCGGCCAGGGACGTCCACACGCTGAGGACGCGGCCAGGGACGTCCACACGCTGAGGACGCGGCCAGGGACGTCCACACGCTGAGGACGCGGCCAGGGACGTCCACACGCTGAGGACGCAGCCAGGGATGTCCACACGCTGAGGACGCGGCCAGGGATGCCATCAGGGCCGGTGGCTTTGTGAATATTCACTCGAGAGTTTTCCTCACGTCAACCTCTGGTCGTCTGGAGCAGCGAGAGCCTTCCTAGATGGCTCGGTATTGTCTGCCTCGAAGCGAGCATAGAATGAGTTAAGCTCGTCTGCGAGGGAGCCTTTGGTGGGCACCGCACAGGGACAGAGTACTGACAGGCCCCAGCTAACTGATACACAGGGACAACACAGTACTGACAGGCCCCAGCTAACTGATACACAGGGACAACACAGTACTGACAGGCCCCAGCTAACTGATACACAGGGACAACACAGTACTGACAGGCCCCAGCTAACTGATACACAGGGACAACACAGTACTGACAGGCCCCAGCTAACTGATACACAGGGACAACACAGTACTGACAGGCCCCAGCTAACTGATACACAGGGACAACACAGTACTGACAGGCCCCAGCTAACTGATACACAGGGACAACACAGTACTGACAGGCCCCAGCTAACTGATACACAGGGACAACACAGTACTGACAGGCCCCAGCTAACTGATACACAGGGACAACACAGTACTGACAGGCCCCAGCTAACTGATACACAGGGACAACACAGTACTGACAGGCCCAGCTAACTGATACACAGGGACAACACAGTACTGACAGGCCCCAGCTAACTGATACACAGGGACAACACAGTACTGACAGGCCCCAGCTAACTGATACACAGGGACAACACAGTACTGACAGGCCCCAGCTAACTGATACACAGGGACAACACAGTACTGACAGGCCCCAGCTAACTGATACACAGGGACAACACAGTACTGACAGGCCCCAGCTAACTGATACACAGGGACAACACAGTACTGACAGGCCCAGCTAACTGATACACAGGGACAACACAGTACTGACAGGCCCCAGCTAACTGATACACAGGGACAACACAGTACTGACAGGCCCCAGCTAACTGATACACAGGGACAACACAGTACTGACAGGCCCCAGCTAACTGATACACAGGGACAACACAGTACTGACAGGCCCCAGCTAACTGATACACAGGGACAACACAGTACTGACAGGCCCCAGCTAACTGATACACAGGGACAACACAGTACTGACAGGCCCCAGCTAACTGATACACAGGGACAACACAGTACTGACAGGCCCCAGCTAACTGATACACAGGGACAACACAGTACTGACAGGCCCCAGCTAACTGATACACAGGGACAACACAGTACTGACAGGCCCCAGCTAACTGATACACAGGGACAACACAGTACTGACAGGCCCCAGCTAACTGATACACAGGGACAACACAGTACTGACAGGCCCCAGCTAACTGATACACAGGGACAACACAGTACTGACAGGCCCCAGCTAACTGATACACAGGGACAACACAGTACTGACAGGCCTCAGCTAACTGATACACAGGGACAACACAGTACTGACAGGCCCCAGCTAACTGATACACAGGGACAACACAGTACTGACAGGCCCCAGCTAACTGATACACAGGGACAACACAGTACTGACAGGCCCCAGCTAACTGATACACAGGGACAACACAGTACTGACAGGCCCCAGCTAACTGATACACAGGGACAACACAGTACTGACAGGCCCCAGCTAACTGATACACAGGGACAACACAGTACTGACAGGCCCCAGCTAACTGATACACAGGGACAACACAGTACTGACAGGCCCCAGCTAACTGATACACAGGGACAACACAGTACTGACAGGCCCCAGCTAACTGATACACAGGGACAACACAGTACTGACAGGCCCCAGCTAACTGATACACAGGGACAACACAGTACTGACAGGCCCCAGCTAACTGATACACAGGGACAACACAGTACTGACAGGCCCCAGCTAACTGATACACAGGGACAACACAGTACTGACAGGCCCCAGCTAACTGATACACAGGGACAACACAGTACTGACAGGCCCCAGCTAACTGATACACAGGGACAACACAGTACTGACAGGCCCCAGCTAACTGATACACAGGGACAACACAGTACTGACAGGCCCCAGCTAACTGATACACAGGGACAACACAGTACTGACAGGCCCCAGCTAACTGATACACAGGGACAACACAGTACTGACAGGCCCCAGCTAACTGATACACAGGGACAACACAGTACTGACAGGCCCCAGCTAACTGATACACAGGGACAACACAGTACTGACAGGCCCCAGCTAACTGATACACAGGGACAACACAGTACTGACAGGCCCCAGCTAACTGATACACAGGGACAACACAGTACTGACAGGCCCCAGCTAACTGATACACAGGGACAACACAGTACTGACAGGCCCCAGCTAACTGATACACAGGGACAACACAGTACTGACAGGCCCCAGCTAACTGATACACAGGGACAACACAGTACTGACAGGCCCCAGCTAACTGATACACAGGGACAACACAGTACTGACAGGCCCCAGCTAACTGATACACAGGGACAACACAGTACTGACAGGCCCCAGCTAACTGATACACAGGGACAACACAGTACTGACAGGCCCCAGCTAACTGATACACAGGGACAACACAGTACTGACAGGCCCCAGCTAACTGATACACAGGGACAACACAGTACTGACAGGCCCCAGCTAACTGATACACAGGGACAACACAGTACTGACAGGCCCCAGCTAACTGATACACAGGGACAACACAGTACTGACAGGCCCCAGCTAACTGATACACAGGGACAACACAGTGCTGACAGGCCCCAGCTAACTGATACACAGGGACAACACAGTGCTGACAGGCCCCAGCTAACTGATACACAGGGACAACACAGTGCTGACAGGCCCCAGCTAACTGATACACAGGGACAACACAGTACTGACAGGCCCCAGCTAACTGATACACAGGGACAACACAGTACTGACAGGCCCCAGCTAACTGATACACAGGGACAACACAGTACTGACAGGCCCCAGCTAACTGATACACAGGGACAACACAGTACTGACAGGCCCCAGCTAACTGATACACAGGGACAACACAGTACTGACAGGCCCCAGCTAACTGATACACAGGGACAACACAGTACTGACAGGCCCCAGCTAACTGATACACAGGGACAACACAGTACTGACAGGCCCCAGCTAACTGATACACAGGGACAACACAGTACTGACAGGCCCCAGCTAACTGATACACAGGGACAACACAGTACTGACAGGCCCCAGCTAACTGATACACAGGGACAACACAGTACTGACAGGCCCCAGCTAACTGATACACAGGGACAACACAGTACTGACAGGCCCCAGCTAACTGATACACAGGGACAACACAGTACTGACAGGCCCCAGCTAACTGATACACAGGGACAACACAGTACTGACAGGCCCCAGCTAACTGATACACAGGGACAACACAGTACTGACAGGCCCCAGCTAACTGATACACAGGGACAACACAGTACTGACAGGCCCCAGCTAACTGATACACAGGGACAACACAGTACTGACAGGCCCCAGCTAACTGATACACAGGGACAACACAGTACTGACAGGCCCCAGCTAACTGATACACAGGGACAACACAGTACTGACAGGCCCCAGCTAACTGATACACAGGGACAACACAGTACTGACAGGCCCCAGCTAACTGATACACAGGGACAACACAGTACTGACAGGCCCCAGCTAACTGATACACAGGGACAACACAGTACTGACAGGCCCCAGCTAACTGATACACAGGGACAACACAGTACTGACAGGCCCCAGCTAACTGATACACAGGGACAACACAGTACTGACAGGCCCCAGCTAACTGATACACAGGGACAACACAGTACTGACAGGCCCCAGCTAACTGATACACAGGGACAACACAGTACTGACAGGCCCCAGCTAACTGATACACAGGGACAACACAGTACTGACAGGCCCCAGCTAACTGATACACAGGGACAACACAGTACTGACAGGCCCCAGCTAACTGATACACAGGGACAACACAGTACTGACAGGCCCCAGCTAACTGATACACAGGGACAACACAGTACTGACAGGCCCCAGCTAACTGATACACAGGGACAACACAGTACTGACAGGCCCCAGCTAACTGATACACAGGGACAACACAGTACTGACAGGCCCCAGCTAACTGATACACAGGGACAACACAGTACTGACAGGCCCCAGCTAACTGATACACAGGGACAACACAGTACTGACAGGCCCCAGCTAACTGATACACAGGGACAACACAGTACTGACAGGCCCCAGCTAACTGATACACAGGGACAACACAGTACTGACAGGCCCCAGCTAACTGATACACAGGGACAACACAGTACTGACAGGCCCCAGCTAACTGATACACAGGGACAACACAGTACTGACAGGCCCCAGCTAACTGATACACAGGGACAACACAGTACTGACAGGCCCCAGCTAACTGATACACAGGGACAACACAGTACTGACAGGCCCCAGCTAACTGATACACAGGGACAACACAGTACTGACAGGCCCCAGCTAACTGATACACAGGGACAACACAGTACTGACAGGCCCCAGCTAACTGATACACAGGGACAACACAGTACTGACAGGCCCCAGCTAACTGATACACAGGGACAACACAGTACTGACAGGCCCCAGCTAACTGATACACAGGGACAACACAGTACTGACAGGCCCCAGCTAACTGATACACAGGGACAACACAGTACTGACAGGCCCCAGCTAACTGATACACAGGGACAACACAGTACTGACAGGCCCCAGCTAACTGATACACAGGGACAACACAGTACTGACAGGCCCCAGCTAACTGATACACAGGGACAACACAGTACTGACAGGCCCCAGCTAACTGATACACAGGGACAACACAGTACTGACAGGCCCCAGCTAACTGATACACAGGGACAACACAGTACTGACAGGCCCCAGCTAACTGATACACAGGGACAACACAGTACTGACAGGCCCCAGCTAACTGATACACAGGGACAACACAGTACTGACAGGCCCCAGCTAACTGATACACAGGGACAACACAGTACTGACAGGCCCCCCAGCTAACTGATACACAGGGACAACACAGTACTGACAGGCCCCAGCTAACTGATACACAGGGACAACACAGTACTGACAGGCCCCAGCTAAACTGATACATTTTACATAACATTTTACATTTTAGTCATTTAGCAGACGCTCTTATCCAAGAGCGACTTACAGTTAAGTCGAATGCATACATTTTCATACTGGCCCCCCGGGGGAAACGAACCACAAAAATACCCTGGCGTTGCAAGCGCCATTGCTCTACCAACTGAGCTACTGCGGGGGGGGGGGGATAAATGTTGATTAAAAATGTTACTCTTTGTTTATTCAGTGTTTCTTGTGTTCACATTTCCCTCCTTTTGGGAAAACATTTCCATATGAATTAGGAAGATTAATATAGTAACAATTGATCTACATAGTATGGCTGCAATCAGTGAAATTGGGGGGGGCTCATCAGCGACATTTTTAAAGCATGTTACATAGAAAAGTTATATAGCATGCACAATGCATAACAGGGTTGGGTCAAAATTCAGACAATTTAGGAAGTACACTGAAATGCCAATTCCCTACAATACCTTTCAATTAGGAAAAGTGTGGGATTGGAATTGGAATTTGGTTTACTGTCTGAATTGATTGGATTTGAAAATGGGGCATTGACCCAAACCCTGGTGATTAATTGGCATCATATAATTTGGCAAATGCATTTATTACACATACTACCCACTTTAGTGGTGCTTGGCTTCAACAACAGCACTGCAAACTGTTACACTAACTTGGAATTTAAAAAAGTGTATCTTAATGTACTGGTTGCTACAGGAGTCTTTTCTCGTGATCGACATCAATAGTGGATACAGTCTCAGGTGAAAACTACAACTCCAAACAAAGCATACAAAAAGTACAAAATAGTGTACGTGCATTTTTAAAAAGAAACACTGCACAAATTAAGATGTTGACAGAGCTAGAGCTACACAGGGACAACACAGTACTGGCACAGGCCCCCTCAGCTAACTGATACACAGGGACAACACAGTACTGACAGGCCCCAGCTAACTGATACACAGGGACTACACAGTACTGACATCCTCTCTAGCTAACTGATACACAGGGGACACACAGTACTGACAGGGCCCCAGCTAAATGATTACACAGGTTGATAACAACACAGTACTGACAGGCCCCAGCTAACTGATTACACAGGGACAACACAGTACTGACAGGCCCCAGCTAACTGATACACAGGGACAACACAGTACTGACAGGCCTCAGCTTAACTGATACACAGGACAACACAGTACTGACAGGCCCCAGCTAACTGAGATACACAGGGACAACACAGTACTGACTAGGCCCAGCTAACTGATACACAGGGACAGAGTACTGACAGGCCCCAGCTAACTGATAACCCACAGGGACAACACAGTACTGACAGGCCCCAGCTAACTGATACACAGGGACAACACAGTACTGACAGGCCAAGCTAACTGATACACAGGGACAAACACAGTACTGACAGGGCCCAGCTAACTGTTCACACAGGGGGACAACACAGTACTGACAGGCCCAGCTAACTGATACACAGGGACAACACAGTACTGACAGGCCCAGCTAACTGATTACACAGGGACAACACCCAAAGTACTGACAGGCCCCAGCTAAACCTAACTGTTACACAGGGACAACACAGTACTGACAGGCCCAGCTAACTGAGGACACAGGGACAACACAGTACTGACAGGCCCCAGCTAACTGGGGACTACACAGGGACAAACACCCAGTACTGACAGGCCACAGCTAACTGATACACAGGGACACACAGTACTGACAGGCCCCAGCTAACTGATACACAGGGACAACACAGTACTGACAGGCCCCAGCTAACTGATACACAGGGACAACACAGTACTGACAGGCCCCAGCTAACTGATACACAGGGGACAACACAGTACTGACAGGCCCCAGCTAAAATGATACAACAGGGACAACACAGTACTGACAGCCCCAGCTAACTGATACACAGGGGGGGAAAACACAGTACTGACAGGCCCAGCTAACTGATACACAGGGAAAAACACAGTAAAACTGACAGGCCCCCCCAGCTAACTGATACACAGGGGGAAAACACAGTACTGACAGGCCTCCCCAGCTAACTGATACACAGGGACAACACAGTACTGACAGGCCCAGCCCTAACTGATACACAGGGAAAACACAGTACTGGACAGGCCCCAGCTAACTGATACACAGGGACAACACAGTACTGACAGGCCCCAGCTAACTGATACACAGGGACAGAGTACTGACAGGCCCCAGCTAACTGATACACAGGGACAACACAGTACTGACAGGCCCAGCTAACTGATAAACAGGGGACAAACACAGTACAGACAGGCATGTGCCCCAGCTAACTGATACACAGGGACAACACAGTACTGACAGGCCCCAGCTAACTGATTTACCAGGGGACAACACCAGTACTGACAGGCCCCAGCTAACTGATACACAGGGACAACACAGTACTGACAGGCCCCAGCTAACTGAATTACACAGGGACAACACAGTACTGACAGGCCCCAGCTAACTGATACACAGGGACAACACATACTGACAGGCCCCAGCTACTGATACACAGGGACAACACAGTACTGGGACAGGCCCCCAGCTTTGGTGTTTTTGGTTTTTGTGTAGTTTTACTGTGTGTTATGTTTGGTGCGACACAGGGACAAACACAGTACTGACAGGCCCCAGCTAACTGATACACAGGGACAACACAGTACTGACAGGCCCAGCTAACTGATACACAGGGACAACCTAACAGTACTGACAGGGGGCCCCCAGCTAACTGATACACAGGGACAACACAGTACTGACAGGGACCCCAGCTAACTGATACACAGGGACAAAACACAGTACTGACAGGCCCAGCTAACTGATACACAGGGGACAACACAGTACTGACAGGCCCCAGCTAACTGATACACAGGGACAACACAGTACTGACAGGGGCCCGCCCCCAGCTAACTGGATCCACAGGGACAACACTAGGTACTGACAGGCCCAGCTAACTGATACACAGGGACACACAGTACTGACAGGCCCCAGCTAACTGATACACAGGGACAACACAGTACTGACAGGCCCCAGCTAACTGATACACAGGGACAACACAGTACTGACAGGCCCCAGCTAACTGATTACACAGGGACAACACAGTACTGACAGGCCCCAGCTAACTGATACACAGGGACAACACAGGTACTGACAGGCCCCAGCTAACTGATACACAGGGACAACACAGTACTGACAGGCCCCAGCTAACTGATACACAGGGACAACACAGTACTGACAGGGCCCCAGCTAACTGATACACAGGGACAACACAGTACTGACAGGCCCCAGCTAACTGATACACAGGGACAACACAGTACTGACAGGCCCCAGCTAACTGATACACAGGACAACACAGTACTGACAGGCCCCAGCTAACTGATACACAGGACAGGGACAACACAGAGTACTGACAGGCCCCAGCTAACTGATACACAGGGACAACACAGTACTGACAGGCCCCAGCTAACTGATACACAGGGACAACACAGTACTGACAGGCCCCAGCCTAACTGATACACAGGGACAACACAGTACTGACAGGCCCCCAGCTAACTGATACACAGGGACAACACAGTACTGACAGGCCCCAGCTAACTGATACACAGGGACAACACAGTACTGACAGGCCCCAGCTAACTGATACACAGGGACAACACAGTACTGACAGGCCCCAGCTAACTGATACACAGGGACAACACAGTACTGTCAGGCCCCAGCTAACTGATACACAGGGACAACACAGTACTGACAGGCCCCAGCTAACTGATACACAGGGACAACAGAGTACTGACAGGCCCCAGCTAACTGATACACAGGGACAACACAGTACTGACAGGCCCCAGCTAACTGATACACAGGGACAAGACAACAGAGTACTGACAGGCCCCAGCTAACTGATACACAGGGACAACACAGTACTGACAGGCCCCAGCTAACTGATACACAGGGACAACACAGTACTGACAGGCCCCAGCTAACTGATACACAGGGACAACACAGTACTGACAGGCCCCAGCTAACTGATACACAGGGACAACACAGTACTGACAGGCCCCAGCTAACTGATACACAGGGACAACACAGTACTGACAGGCCCCAGCTAACTGATACACAGGGACAACACAGTACTGACAGGCCCCAGCTAACTGATACACAGGGACAACACAGTACTGACAGGCCCCAGCTAACTGATACACAGGGACAACACAGTACTGACAGGCCCCAGCTAACTGATACACAGGGACAACACAGTACTGACAGGCCCCAGCTAACTGATACACAGGGACAACACAGTACTGACAGGCCCCAGCTAACTGACTGATACACAGGGACAACACAGTACTGACAGGCCCCAGCTAACTGATACACAGGGACAACACAGTAAGAAGGCCCCAGTAACTGATACACAGGGACAACAGAGTACTGACAGGCCCCAGCTAACTGATACACAGGGACAACACAGTACTGACAGGCCCCAGCTAACTGATACACAGGGACAACAGAGTACTGACAGGCCCCAGCTAACTGATACACAGGGACAGAGTACTGACAGGCCCCAGCTAACTGATACACAGGGACAACACAGTACTGACAGGCCCCAGCTAACTGATACACAGGGACAACACAGTGCTGACAGGCCCCAGCTAACTGATACACAGGGACAACACAGTACTGACAGGCCCCAGCTAACTGATACACAGGGACAACACAGTGCTGACAGGCCCCAGCTAACTGATACACAGGGACAACACAGTACTGACAGGCCCCAGCTAACTGATACACAGGGACAACACAGTGCTGACAGGCCCCAGCTAGCTAACTGATACACAGGGACAACACAGTGCTGACAGGCCCCCAGCTAACTGATACACAGGGACAACACAGTACTGACAGGCCCCAGCTACTGATACACAGGGACAACACAGTACTGACAGGCCCAGCTAACTGATACACACAGGGACAACACAGTACTGACAGGCCCCAGCTAACTGATACACAGGGACAACACAGTACTGACAGGCCCCAGCTAACTGATACACAGGGACAACACAGTACTGACAGGCCCCAGCTAACTGATACACAGGGACAACACAGTACTGACAGGCCCCAGCTAACTGATACACAGGGACAACAGAGTACTGACAGGCCCCAGCTAACTGATACACAGGGACAACACAGTGCACTGAACAAAGGTTTGACTACTGTAATGTCAGGGCTCAATTCTTTTTTTTTTTTGAGAACTCTGTTTATTAAGTTTTACACACACACAGACAAGACAAAGCAATATAAATAATATACTCAACTAGATACAAATAATACATATAAAAAAAAAAAAAGTAACTTTAAAGATACCATACTTTAGACAAGTTAAACACACCAGGGCAGAAGGCTACAAAAGGTTTAAAGGGCAATCTATAGTATAGGGACAGAGCAAATACCTCACCATTGTTCCTGTAAACAGTTAAGGGATGGGGTGGAGAAATGCAAACCACTCCACAGACAGTCAAGGCCACAGACCAATCATCCACTGGACCAAAAATAAAAAGTTTACAATGCTTTAAAAATAAAAAATGAATATTGATAATTTTATGTAGGCGTGAACAGAATTAAAAAATAAAAATAACTGGGAAAAACAAGCTCACACCTTAGTCTCTGCCCGGGGCGAGATGAACAGGGCATCCGCAGGTCACAATCAATAAGCTCATCAAACCCCTTAATGCCCCCCACCCCCCACCCCAGAAAAAAAACACAGAGAAAATGCTCATCCAACCCCTAAGTCCACAGGGGGGTCAAATACAGACTTATTTGTTTTAATAGGTATGCTATCAGAGGATGGGACTGTTTAAAGTAAGACCGGAATGGAGCCCAAGCCTCATAAACAGTTTGGGGTTCCCACGTGAATTGAATTTAATTTTTTCTAGTTTCAGAGAGCACAACACATCTCTCACCCAAGAATTTAGTAAGATGGGGGAGCTGCCATCTTCCAGTTCTGTAGTATTAGCCGTCTAGCTAAAAGAGTTGTATAAGCAACAGTGTCCGACTGGATTCTTTGACAGGGGGGGGTGCTTATGGGCAGTACTCCAAAAAGGCTGTAAGGGGAGAGGGGATCTATAACAGTGTTATATATATCAGAGAAACATTTAAATATTAATTCCCAGAAACCTGACAGTTTATGACAGCCCCCAGAACATATGCAACAGTGTGGCCGGTTCAATTTTACATCTGACAACAGGTAGGATCAAAAATCAGAGAATATTCTTCCAAGTCTGGCCCCAGACCAGTGGATACGGTGAACCACCTTGAATGAATGAGGCTGTGTTCTAGTGCTAAAAGAGGACGAATGCACCCTGCGCAGCACAGATTCCCAGGTGTCTTCCCCAAGTTCCTCCCCCAAATCCTTTTCCATCGAGTGGGTGGTGGGGGTGGGTGGTTTTTTTTTTTTTTTAAAGGCACCAAAGAAGGGTTCTGTAAGTCATGAATGATTGCATATACATCTGAAATTGAGCCCCTAGGAAGCTTGTTCAGCTCCAGGATGCTCTCTATAGCTGTATTCACAGGCCTATGGGGAAATTCAGGTGTGTTAGCTCTGACAAAGTTCCTAGTCTGGAGATAGCGGAAAAAGTGGGGATTGGAGGGGGAGGTTGAACCTTTCCTGTAGCTGAGCAAAAGAGGCAAATGTATCATCAAAGAATAATTGGGCTAGTGAGGAGAGGCCTAGTGAGTGCCAGATGTCAAAAGCCCCATCATTCAAAGATGGAGGAAATAAAATGTTCTGATTGATTGGGCCTGATAGAGAAAAGCCTCGGAGGCCAAAGGCTAAGCGGAACGGATTCCAAATTTTAAGAGACTGCTTTACAATTGGGTTGACACACCTTTTGCCTAGGGACACTGGGAGAGAACGAGCACAACACAGAAGAAAGTGCAGCAGGTTTACACGATTCAGACTCCATCTGGACCCAGATTGGTCTAGGGCCAGTAGGATCAGTCTGCAGCCAGTGCAGAAGGGCTCTGAAAATTTGCAGCCCAATAGTATGTCTGAAAATTTGGTAGAGCTAAACCCCCCAATGACTTAGGCTTTCTGTAAATGTTTTATTTTTTTTTTTTTTCTACCAATCCGTGGTACCTTGCCATCCCAAATAAAATGCATGAATGTTTGATCCAGTGAAATAAAAAAAGATTTTGGAATAAAAATGGGTGGGTAGACATTGAAATAAATATAGAAATTTGGGCAAAACACACTCATTTTAATGACATTAATCCTTCCGATAAAAGAAAGAGGTAGCGCATTCCAAAAAGCAAAAGATTGTTTCAAACTGTCTGCTAGAGCAACCAAGTTTTCCTGAAACAGATTTGAATATTTCCTTGTCACTTTGACTCCCAAGTAGGTGAAATTGATCCCGGACAATCCTAAACTAGAGAGCTTGTAAAAGAGCACTTTAAAGCAGCCTTGTTTACAGGAAAAAGCTCACTCTTTGCCTAGATTCAGCTTGTACCCTGAGATTGATCCAAACCTTTTAAGAACAGATAAGGCGCGTGGCAATGAGGTATCAGGGGTTAGAGATAAACAAAAGGAGGTCATCCGCATATAGCGAGACTTTCTGCTCTGAGCCCGTCCGGATTATTCCTTGAATGGCATCATTAGAGCGTAATGCAATGGCGAGAGGTTCGATTGCCAAAGCAAACAACAAGGGGAGAGAGTGGACAGCCCTGTCTGGATCCGCGGTGCAAGGGAAAATAGTCAGAGGACAAGTTGTTAGTCCGTACCGAAGCCATGGGGGAAAAATAAAGAATCTTTATCCACTGCAATTGAATTTGGGGCCAAAGCCAAATCTATAAAGGGTGGCTGTTAGGTAATCCCACTCAACGCGGTCAAAAACGCTTTTTCTGCATCAAGTGAGACCACCACCTCTGGGTCCCTCCGACGCAGGGGAGTACAGTATATTCATAAGGCGCCTAATATTGAAAAACAAATGCCTATTTCTCACAAAGCCAGTCTGGTCAGAGTGTATTACTTGATGCAGCGAGCCTTCCATACGGATGGCTAAAAGCTTGGCTAGGATTTTGTAATCACAGTTTAAAAGCGAGATTGGGCGAAAGGATCCACATTCCAGAGGGTCTTTGTTTTTCTTTAATAGTAATGAAATTGAAGCTTGATAAAGACTAGGCGGTAGCTTTGAGGTATTAAGGCACTCTGCAAATAGTCGAGACAAGAATGGGCAAAGCAGACCAGAAAACGTCCTGTAAAAATTTCGGTTGGAAAACCATCCGGACCCGGTGATTTACCGCTTTTCATTGCGGACACTGCTGTTGCAATCTCCTCAGGTGTAAATTCTTCTTCTAGATAGTCATGGGTGTCTGTATCAATTGAAGGCATATTCAGGCCATTAAAGAAGGAATCAATCAGCAAAGGGTCTTGAGGGGATTCAGAGGTGTATAGCGCAGAATAAAAATTGTTTGAATTGATCATTGATCTCTTTATGTATAACTGTGGTGGCCCCAGACGGGGTTCCCACCCACCCACCCCCCCCTTATTTGTGGATTAAACGTGAGGCCTCAGATTTACGGATCTGATGTGCAAGGAGTTTACTGGCCTTGTCGCCTTGTTCATACACTCTGTACCGAGCTCGCAAGAGTAGCTGTTCAGCTTGCCTGGTAGAAAGCTCATCAAATTCAGATTGGAGTAGTTGGCGCTCTTTATGCAGATCAGAGGAAGGAACCGTGGCATACTTCTCATCCAATGTGGCTATGGATTCGCTCAGGTCCCGAAGTCGCTGAGAGCGAACTCTGTTTTGGTTGGCTGTATAAGAAATAATTTGGCCACGTAGGTATGCTTTGAGAGACTCCCATATGGTAGAGCAGGACATACCTGGTGTTGAATTAGTTTTCTAGGAATAAGGTGATTTCAGAAGAAATGAAATTGACAAACTCCTTATCTGAGAGTAAAATGGGGTTAAGGACGCCATTGATAACACATAGGAGGTCGCTGGGGAAAACTCTAGTTCAAGCACTAATGGTGAATGGTCCGAAATAACAATACTCTTGTAAGTACACTGCCGAAGGTTAGGCAAAAGTTTTTTGTCCAAAAAGAAGTCATCAATCCGGGAGTATGTTTGATGAACATGAGAATAAAAGG
>CM062506.1:43976499-44042202 GCA_031479575.1 Coregonus ussuriensis | reverse complement strand
GGCTGTCATGTGGCCCTTTACTGAGGAGTGGCTTCCGTCTGGCCACTTCTACCATAAAGGCCTGATTGGTGGGAGTGCTGCAGAGATGGTTGTCCTTCTGGAAGGTTCTCCCATTTCCAAAGAGGAACTCTGGAGCTCTGTCAGAGGTGACCATCAGGTTCTTGGTTCACCTCCCGGGGGGGGAACCAAGGCCCTTCTCCCCCGATTGCTCAGTTTTGGCCCGTGCAGCCAGCATTAGGAAGGAGTCTTGGTGGTTCCAAACTTCTTCCATTTAAGAATGATGGAGGCCACTGTGTTCTTGGGGGACCTTCAGTGTTGCAGGAAATGTTTTGGTACCCTTCCCCAGATCTGTGCCTCGACACAATCCAGTCTCTACGGACTATTCCTTAGACCTTATGGCTTGGTTTTTGCTCTGAAATGCACTGTCAACTGTGGAACCTTATATAGATAGGTGTGTGCCCTTCCGAATCATGTTCCAATTCATTTGAATTTACCAACCACAGATGGACTCCAATCAAGTTGTAGAAACATCTCAAGGATGATCAATCTTCAGAAAAGTGTCTGTCCATTTTTCTTCATTCCTTGCCATCTCCGTTAGGAAGACGTGCCTCAATGAGGTCAGAGGCTCGTTTACTAAAGTTCTGTTTCAGACCGACACCCTCCATGTCATCCTCCTCCTGCAAGACACTTACCCTCCAAGTCATTCAATTCTCCATTCAAATCAAATCAAAATCAAATTATATGGTCACATACAAATATTTAGCAGATGTTATTGCGGTGTAGCGAAATGCTTGTGTTTCTAGCTCAAAACAGTGCAATAATATCAAAACAATTCAAACAATACACACAAATCTAAAAGTAAAAGAATGGAATTAAGAAATATATAAATATTAATACGAGCAATGTCGGAGTGGCATTGACAAAAATACTGTAGAATAGAATACAGTATTATACATATGAGACTCGAGTAAAGCAGTATGTAAACTAAACATTATTAAAGTGACTAGTGTTCCATTATTAAAGTGGCCAGTGATTCCATGTCTATGTATATAGGGCAGCAGCCTCTAAGGTGCAGGGTTGAGTAACCGGGTGGTAGCCGGCTAGTGATGGATATTTAACAGTCTGATGGCCTTGAGATAGAAGCTGTTTTTCAGTCTCTTGGTCCCAGCTTGATGCACCTGTACTGTCATCGCCTTCTGGATGATAGCTGGGGGTGAACAGGCAGTGGCTCGGGTGGTTGATGTCCTTGATGATCTTTTTGGCCTTCCTGTGACATCGGGTGCTGTATGTGTCTTGGAGGGCGGGTAGTTTGCCCCCCGGTAATGCGTTCGGCGGACCGCACCACCCTCTGGAGAGCCCTGCAGTTGCGGGCGGTACAGTTGCTTGTACCAGGCGGTGATACAGCCGACAGGATGCTCTCAATTGTGCATCTGTAAAAGTTTGTGAGGGTAGGGTTTTAGATGCCAAGCCAAATTTTCTTCAGCCTCCTGAGGTTGAAGAGGCACTGTTGCGCCTTCTTCACCACCACTGTCTGTGTGGGTGGACCATTTCAGATTGTCAGTGATGTGTACGCCAAGGAACTTGAAGCTTTCCACCTTCTCCCCTGCGGTCCCGTCGATGTGGATAGGGGGGTGCACCCTCTTCTGTTTCCTGAAGTCCACGATCAGCTCCTTTGTTTTGTTGACGTTGAGGGAGAGGTAATTTTCCTGGCACCACACTCCCAGAGCCCTCACCTCCTCCCTGTAGGCGGTCTCGTCATTGTTGGTAATCAAGCCTACTACTGTTGTGTCATCTGTAATTTTGATGATTGAGTTGGAGGCGTGCTTGGCCACGTAGTCATGGGTGAACAGGGAGTACAGGAGGGGGGCTAAGCACGCACCCTTGTGGGGGCCCCTGTGTTGAGTTGAGGATCCAGCGTAGTGGAGGTGTTGTTTCCTACCCTTCACCACCTGGGGGCGGCCGTCACGAAGTCCCAGGACCCAGTTGCACAGGGCGGGGTTCAGACCCAGGGCCCTGAGCTCAGTCCCCCTCCTGTATTCCCCCGTTCACCCCATGACTGGCATGGCCCAGGCAATGACTCCAACACCATCATTAAGTTTGCCGACGACACATCAGTGGTAGGCCTGATCACTGACAACGATGAGAGACAGCCTATAAGGAGGAGGCTCAGAGACCTGGACATGTGGTGCCAGTGATAACAACATCTCCCTCAACGTGATCAAGACAAAGGAGATGATTGTGGACTTACAGGAAAAAAAGAGGAGCTGAGCACGCCACACCATTCTCATCGACGGGGTGCTGTAGTGGAACAGGTTGAGAGCTTCAAGTTCCTTGGTGTCCACATCACCAACGAACTATCATGGGTTCCAAACACACCAAGACAGTTGTGAAGAGGGCATGACAAAGCCTATTCCCCCTCAGGAGACTGAAAATATTTGGCATGGGTCCTCAGATCCTCAAAACGTTCTACAGCTGCACCATCGAGAGCATCCTGACTGGTTGCATCACCGCCTGGTATGGCAACTGCTTGGCCTCCGACCGCAAGGCACTACAGAGGGTAGTGCGTACAGCCCAGTACATCACTGGGGGCCCGAGCTCTCTGCCATCCAGGACCCTCTATACCAGGCGGTGTCAAAGGAAGACCCTATAAATGTTCGAAGACTCCAGCACCCTAGTCATAGACTGTTCTCTCTGCTACCGCACGGCAAGCGGTACCTGAGCGCCAAGTCTAGGTCCAAAAAGATTCTTAACAGCTTCTACCCCCAAGCCATAATAGTGCTGAACAGCTAATCATGGCTACCCCGGACTATTTGCATTGTCACCCCCCACCCACTTTTACGCTGCTGCTACTCTGTTAATTATTTATGCATAGTCACTTTAACTCTACCTACATGTTACATATTACCTCAATTACCTCGACTAGCAGGTGCTCCCGCACATTGACTCTGTACCAGTCCCCCTGTATATAGCCTCCCTACTGTTATTTCCCATTGACTCTGTACCGGTACCCCCTGTATATAGCCTCTCTACTGTTATTTCCCATTGACTCGGGTACCGGTACCCCCTGTATATAGCCTCCCTACTGTTATTTCCCGTTGACTCTGTACCCCCTGTATATAGCCTCCCTACTGTTATTTCCCATTGACTCTGTACCGGTACCCCCTGTATATAGCCTCCCTACTGTTATTTCCGTTGACTCTGTACCCCCTGTATATAGCCCTCCCTACTGTTATTTCACATTGACTCTGTACCGGTACCCCCTGCTCGCTCTCTCTCTCTCTCTCTCCTCTCTCTCTCTCTCTCTCTCTCTCTCTCTTCTCTCTCTCTCTCTCTCTCTCTCTCTCTCTCTCTCTCTCTCTCTCTCTCTCTCTCTCTCTCTCTCTCTCTCTCTCTCTTCTCTCTCTCTCTCTCTCTCTCTCTCTCTCTCTCTCTCTCTCTCTCTCCTCTCTCCTCTCTCTCTCTCTCTCTCTCTCTCTCTCTCTCTCCCTCTCTCTCTCTCTCTCTCCCTCTCTCTCTCTCTCTCTCTCTCTCTCTCTCAATTCAGTTCAATAGACTTTATTGACATGTCAAGTAAAATTACTTACATTGTCAAAGTATACATATAACAAAAATGGTGGGACCAACAGCAATAATAATAGTAGTAGTGGAAATGGGATTACCATTAACAGCAACAACAATATTAATGAGAATAACAATACATTAAAGCAATAGTAGTCGACCAATCTCAACATGACTGAGAAGACACATTACATGGTATGAAAGCCAAAACAAAACAGGAGGACACATATTTGCCTGCCAAAATTGCACATTTTGGCTTTTCACCCAATAAATATTGGATTTTTATTTATTTTATAGTTTCAAATTCTTTGTACTGAATGATAATTTTGGGAGATTCTCTTAGGTCTGAGTATTTGTCTCTCTCTCTCTCTCTCTCTCTCTCTCTCTCTCTCTCTCTCTCTCTCTCTCTCTCTCTCTCCTTCCCCTCCCTGCTCTCTCTCTCCGTCCCCTCCCTGCTCTCTCCTTCCCCTCCCTGCTCTCTCTCTCTGTCTCTCCGTCCCCTCCCTGCTCTCTCCGTCCCCTCCCTGCTCTCCTTCCCCTCCCTGCTCTCTCTCTCTCTCTCCGTCCCCTCCCTGCTCTCTCCTTCCCCTCCCTGCTCTCTCTCTCCGTCCCCCTCCCTGCTCTCCTTCCCCTCCCTGCTCTCTCTCTCTCTCTCCGTCCCCTCCCTGCTCTCTCCGTCCCCTCCCTGCTCTCCTTCCCCTCCCTGCTCTCTCTCTCTCCTCTCCGTCCCCTCCCTGCTCTCCTTCCCCTCCCTGCTCTCTCTCTCTCTCTCCGTCCCCTCCCTGCTCTCCTTCCCCTCCCTGCTCTCTCTCTCTCTCTCCGTCCCCCTCCCTCCGTCCCCTCCCTGCTCTCCTTCCCCTCCCTGCTCTCTCTCTCTCTCTCCGTCCCCTCCCTGCTCTCCTTCCCCTCCCTGCTCTCTCTCTCTCTCTCCGTCCCCTCCCTGCTCTCCTTCCCCTCCCTGCTCTCTCTCTCTCTCCGTCCCCTCCCTGCTCTCTCCTTCCCCTCCCTGCTCTCTCTCTCTCTCTCCGTCCCCTCCCTGCTCTCCTTCCCCTCCCTGCTCTCTCTCTCTCTCCGTCCCCTCCCCTGCTCTCTCCTTCCCCTCCCTGCTCTCTCCTTCCCCTCCCTGCTCTCTCTCGCTCTCTCCTTCCCCTCCCTGCTCTCTCTCTCCGTCCCCTCCCTGCTCTCCTTCCCCTCCCTGCTCTCTCTCTCTCTCTCTCTGTCCCCTCCCTGCTCTCTCCTTCCCCTCCCCTGCTCTCTCTCTCCGTCCCCTCCCTGCTCTCTCCTTCCCCTCCCTGCTCTCTCTCTCCTTCCCCCTCCCTGCTCTCTCCTTCCCCTGCTCTCTCTCTCTCTCTCCGTCCCCTCCCTGCTCTCTCCTTCCCCTCCCTGCTCTCTCTCTCTCTCTCTCTCTCTCTCTCTCTCTCCTTCCCCTCCCTGCTCTCTCTCTCTCCTTCCCCTACATTATATAAAGCATGCAGGTATTCTCTCTCTCTCTCTCTCTCTCTCTCCTTCCCCTACATTATATAAAGCATGCAGGTATTCTCTCTCTCTCTTTCCCCTGTTGTTATCCAGCTCCCAGAGACATACATAGGAAATATAAATGAGTGGAGTAAAGGTTAGCCTGCTAATTTCTCTTCCCTATGGGAGTGGTTGGGTGCCTGGTGGAGTCTCCTTCCCTATGGGAGTGGTTTGGTGCCTGGTGGAGTCTCCTTCCCTATGGGAGTGGTTGGGTGCCTGGTGGAGTCTCCTTCCCTATGGGAGTGGTTGGGTGCCTGGTGGAGTCTCCTATCAGTGTTATCAGTAGGGTGATAGTGCAGCATTGTACAGGAGAAGCCAAGCCCTCTTACCATCACTGTAGTCTTTACTACCATTGGACAAGTGGAACTGTCGGGGGAAAGTCCCTCCTTTACTGTTGCGCCCTGCAGGGGGACAAGAGACACACATAGTCAGTCAGTCAGGTAGAGGGGAGACAGGGGGAGGTAGAGGGGAGACTGGGGGAGGTAGAGGGGAGACAGGGGGAGGTAGAGGGGAGACAGGGGGAGGTAGAGGGGAGACAGGGGGAGGTAGAGGGGGAGGTAGAGGGGAGACAGGGGGAGGTAGAGGGGAGACTGGGGGAGGTAGAGGGGGAGGTAGAGGGGAGACAGGGGGAGGTAGAGGGGAGACAGGGGGAGGTAGAGGGGGAGGTAGAGGGGAGACAGGGGGAGGTAGAGGGGAGACTGGGGGAGGTAGAGGGGGAGGTAGAGGGGAGACAGGGGGAGGTGAGGTAGAGGGGAGACAGGGGGAGGTAGAGGGGGAGGTAGAGGGGAGACAGGGGGAGGTAGAGGGGAGACAGGGGGAGGTAGAGGAGAGACAGGGGGGGAGGTAGAGGGGAGACAGGGGGAGGTAGAGGGGAGACAGGGGGAGGTAGAGGAGAGACAGGGGGGGAGGTAGAGGGGAGACAGGGGGAGGTAGAGGGGAGACAGGGGGAGGTAGAGGGGAGACAGGGGGAGGTAGAGGGGAGACAGGGGGAGGTAGAGGGGAGACAGGGGGAGGTAGAGGGGAGACAGGGGGGAGGTAGAGGGGGAGGTAGAGGGGGAGGTAGAGGGGAGACAGGGGGAGGTAGAGGAGAGACAGGGGGAGGTAGAGGAGAGACAGGGGGGAGGTAGAGGGGGAGGTAGAGGGGAGACAGGGGGAGGTAGAGGGGAGACTGGGGGAGGTAGACGGGGAGGTAGAGGGGGAGGTAGAGGGAGAGGTAGAGGGGAGACAGGGAGACCTTGTTAGTTTGTAGTCCTAAAAAGTTAGAGTTAGCCATGTAGATTATCCTAAACCTGTGTTTCCCACAGACCTTATTTTTGGCGTTTATCCCCCCCAAGAAACATACTATTTCCCCCCAAAAAAACTATTTTCCAAAAATAACAGCACACATTGTTTCAGAGACATTTACAACATAAAACACAAAGCACTACAGTTAGAAAACATCAGTTTACACATTGAGCAGGCAGGAATGAACCCATACCTTTGTATCCTTCATAGATGAGATTCAGGTAGTTCTTGTCTTGGTTGTTCTGGGAGAAAGGAGGGCTGAGAAAGCGAGATAAATAAATGAGTTGGGGTGTTTTAGTGTGCAGTAAGTCCCTATTCTCTATCCTGAGCCTAGCTCATGTACCTGTCTGGCCTGTATACACCCACAGCCCTGGACCACAGAACACTTCAACTGGAACACTAGAACACCTAACACTAGAATACTAGAACACTACAACTGGACCACTAGAACACAACACCTAACACTAGAATACTAGAACACTACAACTGGACCACTAGAACACCTAACACTAGAACCCTAGAACACTACAACTGGACCACTAGAACACTACAACTGGACCACTAGAACACCTAACACTAGAACCCTAGAACACTACAACTGGACCACTAGAACACCTAACACTACAACTGGACCACTAGAACACCTAACACTAGAATACTAGAACACTACAACTGGACCACTAGAACACCTAACACTAGAACACTACAACTGGACCACTAGAACACCTAACACTAGAACACTACAACTGGACCACTAGAACACCTAACACTAGAACACTACAACTGGACCACTAGAACACCTAACACTAGAACACTACAACTGGACCACTAGAACACCTAACACTAGAATACTAGAACACTACAACTGGACCACTAGAACACCTAACACTAGAATACTAGAACACTACAACTGGACCACTAGAACACCTAACACTAGAATACTAGAACACTACAACTGGACCACTAGAACACCTAACACTAGAACACTAGAACACTACAACTGGACCACTAGAACACCTAACACTAGAATACTAGAACACTACAACTGGACCACTAGAACACCTAACACTAGAATACTAGAACACTACAACTGGACCACTAGAACACCTAACACTAGAACACTACAACTGGACCACTAGAACACCTAACACTAGAACACTAGAACACTACAACTGGACCACTAGAACACCTAACACTAGAATACTAGAACACTACAACTGGACCACTAGAACACCTAACACTAGAATACTAGAACACTACAACTGGACCACTAGAACACCTAACACTAGAACACTACAACTGGACCACTAGAACACCTAACACTAGAATACTAGAACACTACAACTGGACCACTAGAACACCTAACACTAGAATACTAGAACACTACAAACTGGACCACTAGAACACCTAACACTAGAACACTACAACTGGACCACACTAGAACACCTAACACTAGAAACACTACAACTGGACCACTAGAACACCTAACACTAGAATACTAGAACACTACAACTGGACCACTAGAACACCTAACACTAGAATACTAGAACACTACAACTGGACCACTAGAACACCTAACACTAGAACACTACAACTGGACCACTAGAACACCTAACACTAGAACACTAGAACACTACAACTGGACCACTAGAACACCTAAAACTAGAATACTAGAACACTACAACTGGACCACTAGAACACCTAACACTAGAATACTAGAACACTACAACTGGACCACTAGAACACCTAACACTAGAACACTACAACTGGACCACTAGAACACCTAACACTAGAACACTACAACTGGACCACTAGAACACCTAACACTAGAATACTAGAACACTACAACTGGACCACTAGAACACCTAACACTAGAATACTAGAACACTACAACTGGACCACTAGAACACCTAACACTAGAACACTACAACTGGACGTGGACCACTAGAACACCTAACACTAGAACACTAGAACACTACAACTGGACCACTAGAACACCTAACACTAGAATACTAGAACACTACAACTGGACCACTAGAACACCTAACACTAGAATACTAGAACACTACAACTGGACCACTAGAACACCTAACACTAGAACACTACAACTGGACCACTAGAACACCTAACACTAGAACACTACAACTGGACCACTAGAACACCTAACACTAGAATACTAGAACACTACAACTGGACCACTAGAACACCTAACACTAGAACACTACAACTGGACCACTAGAACACCTAACACTAGAATACTACAACTGGACCACTAGAAACACCTAACACTAGAATACTAGAACACTACAACTGGACCACTAGAACACCTAACACTAGAATACTAGAACACTACAACTGGACCACTAGAACACCTAACACTAGAATACTAGAACACTACAACTGGACCACTAGAACACCTAACACTAAAACACTACAACTGGACCACTAGAACACCTAACACTAGAACACTACAACTGGACCACTAGAACACCTAACACTAGAACACTACAACTGGACCAATAGAACACCTAACACTAGAACACTACAACTGGACCACTAGAACACCTAACACTAGAACACTAGAACACTACAACTGGACCACTAGAACACCTAACACTAGAATACTAGAACACTACAACTGGACCACTAGAACACCTAACACTAGAATACTACAACTGGACCACTAGAACAACTAACACTAGAACACTACAACTGGACCACTAGAACACCTAACACTAGAACACTACAACTGGACCACTAGAACACCTAACACTAGAATACTAGAACACTACAACTGGACCATTAGAACACCTAACACTAGAATACTACAACTGGACCACTAGAACACCTAACACTAGAACACTACAACTGGACCACTAGAACACCTAACACTAGAATACTAGAACACTACAACTGGACCACTAGAACACCTAACACTAGAACACTACAACTGGACCACTAGAACACCTAACACTAGAACACTACAACTGGACCACTAGAACACCTAACACTAGAACACTACAACTGGACCACTAGAACACCTAACACTAGAACACTACAACTGGACCACTAGAACACCTAACACTAGAACACTACAACTGGACCACTAGAACACCTAACACTAGAACACTACAACTGGACCACTAGAACACCTAACACTAGAACACTACAACTGGACCACTAGAACACCTAACACTAGAACACTACAACTGGACCACTAGAACACCTAACACTAGAATACTACAACTGGACCACTAGAACACCTAACACTAGAACACTACAACTGGACCACTAGAACACCTAACACTAGAATACTAGAACACTACAACTGGACCACTAGAACACCTAACACTAGAACACTACAACTGGACCACTAGAACACCTAACACTAGAACACTACAACTGGACCACTAGAACACCTAACACTAGAACACTACAACTGGACCACTAGAACACCTAACACTAGAACACTACAACTGGACCACTAGAACACCTAACACTAGAACACTACAACTGGACCACTAGAACACCTAACACTAGAACACTACAACTGGACCACTAGAACACCTAACACTAGAATACTAGAACACTACAACTGGACCACTAGAACACCTAACACTAGAACACTACAACTGGACCACTAGAACACCTAACACTAGAACACTAGAACACTACAACTGGACCACTAGAACACCTAACACTAGAATACTACAACTGGACCACTAGAACACTACAACTGGACCACTAGAACACCTAACACTAAAACACTACAACTGGACCACTAGAACACCTAACACTAGAACACTAGAACACTACAACTGGACCACTAGAACACCTAACACTAGAATACTACAACTGGACCACTAGAACACCTAACACTAGAATACTAGAACACTACAACTGGACCACTAGAACACCTAACACTAGAATACTAAAACACTACAACTGGACCACTAGAACACCTAACACTAGAATACTACAACTGGACCACTAGAACACCTAACACTAGAATACTAGAACACTACAACTGGACCACTAGAAAACCTAACACTAGAACACTACAACTGGACCACTAGAACACCTAACACTAGAATACTACAACTGGACCACTAGAACACCTAACACTAGAATACTAGAACACTACAAACTGGACCACTAGAACACCTAACACTAGAACACTACAACTGGACCACTAGAAAACCTAACACTAGAATACTAGAACACTACAACTGGACCACTAGAACACCTAACACTAGAATACTAGAACACTACAACTGGACCACTAGAACACCTAACACTAGAACACTACAACTGGACCACTAGAACACCTAACACTAGAATACTAGAACACTACAACTGGACCACTAGAACACCTAACACTAGAACACTAGAACACTACAACTGGACCACTAGAACACCTAACACTAGAATACTAGAACACTACAACTGGACCAATAGAACACCTAACACTAGAATACTAGAACACTACAACTGGACCACTAGAACACCTAACACTAGAACACTAGAACACTACAACTGGACCACTAGAACACCTAACACTAGAATACTACAACTGGACCACTAGAACACCTAACACTAGAACACTACAACTGGACCACTAGAACACCTAACACTAGAATACTAGAACACTACAACTGGACCACTAGAACACCTAACACTAGAATACTACAACTGGACCACTAGAACACCTAACACTAGAATACTAGAACACTACAACTGGACCACTAGAACACCTAACACTAAAACACTACAACTGGACCACTAGAACACCTAACACTAGAATACTAGAACACTACAACTGGACCACTAGAACACCTAACACTAAAACACTACAACTGGACCACTAGAACACCTAACACTAGAACACTAGAACACTACAACTGGACCACTAGAACACCTAACACTAGAATACTACAACTGACCACTAGAACACCTAACACTAGAATAACTAGAACACTACAACTGGACCACTAGAAAACCTAACACTAGAATACTAGAAACACTACAACTGGACCGACATAGAACACCTAACACTAGAATACTAAAACACTACAACTGGACCACTAGAACACCTAACACTAGAATACTACAACTGGACCACTAGAACACCTAACACTAGAACACTACAACTGGACCACTAGAACACCTAACACTAGAATACTACAACTGGACCACTAGAACACCTAACACTAGAATACTAGAACACTACAACTGGACCACTAGAAAACCTAACACTAGAATACTAAAACACTACAACTGGACCACTAGAACACCTAACACTAAAACACTACAACTGGACCACTAGAACACCTAACACTAGAACACTACAACTGGACCACTAGAACACCTAACACTAGAACACTACAACTGGACCACTAGAACACCTAACACTAGAATACTAGAACACTACAACTGGACCACTAGAACACCTAACACTAGAACACTAGAACACTACAACTGGACCACTAGAACACCTAACACTAAAACACTACAACTGGACCACTAGAACACCTAACACTAGAATACTAGAACACTACAACTGGACCACTAGAACACCTAACACTAGAATACTAGAACACTACAACTGGACCACTAGAACACCTAACACTAGAATACTAAAACACTCCAACTGGACCACTAGAACACCTAACACTAGAACACTAGAACACTACAACTGGACCACTAGAACACCTAACACTAGAATACTACAACTGGACCACTAGAACACCTAACACTAGAATACTAGAACACTACAACTGGACCACTAGAAAACCTAACACTAGAATACTAGAACACTACAACTGGACCACTAGAACACCTAACACTAGAATACTAAAACACTACAACTGGACCACTAGAACACCTAACACTAGAATACTACAACTGGACCACTAGAACACCTAACACTAGAACACTACAACTGGACCACTAGAACACCTAACACTAGAATACTACAACTGGACCACTAGAACACCTAACACTAGAATACTAGAACACTACAACTGGACCACTAGAAAACCTAACACTAGAATACTAAAACACTACAACTGGACCACTAGAACACCTAACACTAAAACACTACAACTGGACCACTAGAACACCTAACACTAGAACACTACAACTGGACCACTAGAACACCTAACACTAGAACACTACAACTGGACCACTAGAACACCTAACACTAGAATACTACAACTGGACCACTAGAACACCTAACACTAGAACACTACAACTGGACCACTAGAACACCTAACACTAGAATACTAGAACACTACAACTGGACCACTAGAACACCTAACACTAGAACACTAGAACACTACAACTGGACCAATAGAACACCTAACACTAGAACACTACAACTGGACCACTAGAACACCTAACACTAGACAACCTGGGACCACTAGAACACCTAACACTAGAACACTACAACTGGACCACTAGAACACCTAACACTAGAATACTAGAACACTACAACTGGACCACTAGAACACCTAACACTAGAACACTAGAACACTACAACTGGACCACTAGAACACCTAACACTAAAACACTACAACTGGACCACTAGAACACCTAACACTAGAATACTAGAACACTACAACTGGACCACTAGAACACCTAACACTAGAATACTAGAACACTACAACTGGACCACTAGAACACCTAACACTAGAATACTAAAACACTACAACTGGACCACTAGAACACCTAACACTAGAACACTAGAACACTACAACTGGACCACTAGAACACCTAACACTAGAATACTACAACTGGACCACTAGAACACCTACACTAGAATACTAGAAACACTACAACTGGACCACTAGAAAACCTAACACTAGAATACTAGAACACTACAACTGGACCACTAGAACACCTAACATAACACTAGAATACTAAAACACTACAAACTGGACCACTAGAACACCTAACACTAGAATACTACAACTGGACCCACTAGAACACCCTAACACTAGAACACTACAACTGGACCACTAGAACACCTAACACTAGAATACTACAACTGGACCACTAGAACACCTAACACTAGAATACTAGAACACTACAACTGGACCACTAGAAAACCTAACACTAGAATACTAAAACACTACAACTGGACCACTAGAACACCTAACACTAAAACACTACAACTGGACCACTAGAACACCTAACAACTAGAACACTACAACTGGACCACTAGAACACCTAACACTAGAAACACTACAACTGGACCACTAGAACACCTAACACTAGAATACTACAACTGGACCCACTAGAACACCTAACACTAGAAACACTACAACTGGACCACTAGAACACCTAACACTAGAATACTAGAACACTACAACTGGACCACTAGAACACCTAACACTAGAACACTAGAACACTACAACTGGACCCACTAGAAACCACTAACACTAAACACTACAACTGGACCACTAGAACACCTAACACTAAAAACACTACAACTGGACCACTAGAACACCTAACACTAGAATACTAGAACACTACAACTGGACCACTAGAACAACCTAACACATAGAATACTAGAACCACTACAACTGGACCACTAGAACACCTAACACTAAAACACTACAACTGGACCACTAGAACACCTAACACTAGAATACTAGAACACTACAACTGGACCACTAGAAAACCTAACACTAGAACACTTCAACTGGACCACTAGAACACCTAACACTAAAACACTACAACTGGACCACTAGAACACCTAACACTAGAACACTACAACTGGACCACTAGAAAACCTAACACTAGAAACACTTCAAATGCGACCACTAGAACACCTAACAGCTAAACACTACAACTGGACCACTAGAACACCTAAACACCTAGAACAATACAACTGGACCACAGAACACTACAACTGGACCACTAGAACACCTAACACTAGAATACTAACACTACAACTGGACCACTAGAACACCTAACACTAGAATACTAGAAACTACAACTGGACCACTAGAACACCTAACACTAAAACACTACAACTGGACCACTAGAACACCCTAACACTAGAATACTAGAACACTACAACTGGACCACTAGAACACCTAAACACTAGAACCACTACAACTGGACCACTAGAACACCTAACACTAGAAACTAGAACACTACAACTGGACCACTAGAACACCTAACACTAGAACTACTACAACTGGACCACTAGAACACCTAACACTAGAACACTACAACTGGACCACTAGAACACCTAACACTAGAATACTAGAATACTACAACTGGACGACTAGAACACCTAACACTAGGAATACTAGAACACTACAACTGGACCACTAGAACACCTAACACTAGAATACTTAACAACTGGACCACTAGAAACACCTAACACTAGAATACTAGAACACTACAACGGACCACTAGAACACCTAACACTAAAAACACTACAACTGGACCACTAGAACACCTAACACTAGAATACTAGAACACTACAACTGGACCACTAGAACACCTAACACTAGAACACTACAACTGGACCACTAGAACACCTAACACTAGAATACAGAAACTACAACTGGACCACTAGAACACCTAACACTAGAATCTGAACACTACAACTGGACCACTAGAACACCTAAACACTAGAAACACTACAACTGGACCACTAGAACACCTAACACTAGAACACTAGAACACTACAACTGGACCACTAGAACACCTAACACTAGAATACTAGAACACTACAACTGGACCACTAGAACACCTAACACTAGAATACTACAACTGGACCACTAGAACACCTAACACTAGAACACTACAACTGGACCACTAGAACACCTAACACTAGAATACTAGAACACTACAACTGGACCACTAGAACACCTAACACTAGAACAGAATACTAAACACTACAACTGGACCACTAGAACACCTAACACTAAAACACTACAACTGACCACTAGAACCACCTAACACTAGAACACTACAACTGGACCACTAGAACACCTAACACTAGAACACTACAACTGGACCACTAGAACACCTAACACTAGAATACTACAAGCTGGACCACTAGAATCACCCTAACACTAGAACACTACAACTGGACCACTAGAACACCTTAACCCCTAGAACACTACAACTGGACCACGTAGAACTCCCTAACACACTAGAAACACTACAACTGGACCACTAGAACACCTAACACTAGAACACTACAACTGGACCACTAGAACACCTAACACTAGAATACTAGAACACTACAATCTGGACCACTAGAACACCTAACACTAGAATACTAGAACACTACAACTGGACCACTAGAACACCTAACACTAAAACAGCTACAACTGGACCACTAGAACACCTAACACAACACTAGAACACTACAACTGGGACCACTAGAACACCTAACACTAGAATACTAGAACACTACAACTGGACCAATAGAACACCTAACACTAGAATACTAGAACACTACAACTGGACCACTAGAACACCTAACACTAGATACTAGAACACTACAACTGGACCACTAGAACACCTAACACTAGAATACTAGAACACTACAACTGGACCACTAGAACACCTAACACTAGAATACTAGAACACTACAACTGGACCACTAGAACACCTAACACTAGAATACTAGAACACTACAACTGGGACCACTAGAACACCTAACACTAGAGAACTACAACTGGACCACTAGAACACCTAACACTCAGAACACTACAACTGGACCACTAGAACACCTAACACTCAGAATACTAAACACTTACAACTGGACCACTAGAACACCTAACACTAGAATACTAGAACACTACAACTGACCTCTAGAACACCTAACACTAGAACACTACAACTGGACCACTAGAAAACCTAACACTAGAATACTAGAACACTACAACTGGACCACTAGAACACCTAACACTAGAATACTAGAACACTACAACTGGACCACTAGAACACCTAACACTAGAACACTACAACTGGACCACTAGAACACCTAACACTAGAATACTACAACTGGACCACTAAAACACCTAACACTAGAATACTAGAACACTACAACTGGACCACTAGAACACCTAACACTAGAACACTACAACTGGACCACTAGAACACCTAACACTAGAATACTACAACTGGACCACTAGAACACCTAACACTAGAATACTAGAACACTACAACTGGACCACTAGAACACCTAACACTAGAATACTAGAACACTACAACTGGACCACTAGAACACCTAACACTAGAATACTACAACTGGACCACTAGAACACCTAACACTAGAATACTAGAACACTACAACTGGACCACTAGAACACCTAACACTACAATACTAGAACACTACAACTGGACCACTAGAACACCTAACACTAGAATACTAGAACACTACAACTGGACCACTAGAACACCTAACACTAGAATACTACAACTGGACCACTAGAACACACTAAACTAGAACACTACAACTGGACCACTAGAACACCTAACACTAGAATACTAGAACACTACAACTGGACCACTAGAACACCTAACACTAGAATACTAGAACACTACAACTGGACCACTAGAACACCTAACACTAGAATACTACAACTGGACCACTAGAACACCTAACACTAGAATACTAGAACACTACAACTGGACCACTAGAACACCTAACACTAAAACACTACAACTGGACCACTAGAACACCTAACACTAGAATACTAGAACACTACAACTGGACCACTAGAAAACCTAACACTAGAACACTACAACTGGACCACTAGAACACCTAACACTAGAATACTACAACTGGACCACTAGAACACCTAACACTAGAATACTAGAACACTACAACTGGACCACTAGAACACCTAACACTAGAACACTACAACTGGACCACTAGAAAACCTAACACTAGAATACTAGAACACTACAACTGGACCACTAGAACACCTAACACTAGAATACTAGAACACTACAACTGGACCACTAGAACACCTAACACTAGAATACTACAACTGGACCACTAGAACACCTAACACTAGAATACTAGAACACTACAACTGGACCACTAGAACACCTAACACTAGAACACTAGAACACTACAACTGGACCACTAGAACACCTAACACTAGAATACTAGAACACTACAACTGGACCACTAGAACACCTAACACTAGAATACTAGAACACTACAACTGGACCACTAGAACACCTAACACTAGAACACTACAACTGGACCACTAGAACACCTAACACTAGAATACTAGAACACTACAACTGGACCACTAGAACACCTAACACTAGAAACTACAACTGGACCACTAGAACACCTAACACTAGAAACACTACACCTACAACTGGACCACTAGAACACCTAACACTAGAATACTACAACTGGACCACTAGAACACCTAACACTAGAATACTAGAACACTACAACTGGACCACTAGAACACCTAACACTAAAACACTACAACTGGACCACTAGAACACCTAACACTAGAATACTAGAACACTACAACTGGACCACTAGAACACCTAACACTAAAACACTACAACTGGACCACTAGAACACCTAACACTAGAACACTAGAACACTACAACTGGACCACTAGAACACCTAACACTAGAATACTACAACTGGACCACTAGAACACCTAACACTAGAATACTAGAACACTACAACTGGACCACTAGAAAACCTAACACTAGAATACTAGAACACTACAACTGGACCACTAGAAAACCTAACACTAGAATACTAAAACACTACAACTGGACCACTAGAACACCTAACACTAAAACACTACAACTGGACCACTAGAACACCTAACACTAGAACACTACAACTGGACCACTAGAACACCTAACACTAGAACACTACAACAACTGGACCACTAGAACACCTAACACTAGAATACTAGAACCACTACAACTGGACCACTAGAACACCTAACACTAGAAACACTACAACTGGACCACTAGAACACCTAACACTAGAACACTAGAACACTACAATGGGACCACTAGAACACCTAACACTAGAAACACTACAACTGGACCACTAGAACACCTAACACTAGAAACACTACAACTGGACCACTAGAACACCTAACACTAGAATACTAAACACTACAACTGGACCACTAGAACACCTAACACTAGAATACTAGAACACTACAACTGGACCACTAGAACACCTAACACTAGAACACACTACAACTGGACCACTAGAACACCTAACACTAGAATACTAGAACACTACAACTGGACCACTAGAAACCTAACACTAGAACACTACAACTGGACCACTAGAACACCTAACACTAGAAACTAGAACACTACAACTGGACCACTAGAACACCTAACACTAGAAACACTACAACTGGACCACTAGAACACCTAACACTAGAACACTACAACTGGACCACTAGAACACCTAACACTAGAACACACTACAACTGGACCACTAGAACACCTAACACTAGAATACAGAACACTACAAAACTGGACCACTAGAACACCTAACACTAGAACACTACAACTGGACCACTAGAACACCTAACACTAGAACACTACAACTGGACCACTAGAACACCTAACACTAGAATACTAGAAACTACAACTGGACCACTAGAACACCTAACAAATACTAGAACACTACAACTGGACCACTAGAACACCTAACACTAGAATACTACTAACAACTGGACCACTAGAACACCTAACACTAGAACACTACAACTGGACCACTAGAACACCTAACACTAAATACACTACAACTGGACCACTAGAACACCTAACACTAGAACACTACAACTGGACACTAGAACACCTAACACTAGAACACTACAACTGGACCACTAGAACACCTAACACTAGAATACTAGAATACTACAACTGGACCACTAGAACACCTAACACTAAACACTACAACTGGACCACTAGAACACCTAACACTAGAATACTAGAACACTACAACTGGACCACTAGAACACCTAACACTAGAAACACTACAACTGGACCACTAGAACACCTAACACTAGAATACTAGAACACTACAACTGGACCACTAGAACACCTAACACTAGAATACACTACAAACTGGACCACTAGAACACCTAACACTAGAAACACAACAACTGGACCACTAGAACACCTAACACTAGAATACACTACAACTGGACCACTAGAACACCTAACACTAGAACACTACAACTGGACCACTAGAACACCTAACACTAGACACTAGAACACTACAACTGGACCACTAGAACACCTAACACTAGAATACTAGAACACTACAACTGGACCACTAGAACACCTAACACTAGAATACTAGAACACTAACAACTGGACCACTAGAACACCTAACACTAGAACACTACAACTGGACCACTAGAACACCTAACACTAGAATACTAGAACACTACAACTGGACCACTAGAACACCTAACACTAGAATACTACACAACAACTGGACCACTAGAACACCTAACACTAGAATACTAGAACACTACAACTGGACCACTAGAACACCTAACACTAGAATACTAGAACACTACAACTGGACCACTAGAACACTACAACTGGACCACTAGAACACCTAACACTAGAATACTACAACTGGACCACTAGAAACACCTAACACTAGAATACAGAACACTACAACTGGACCACTAGAACACCTAACACTAGAATACACTACAACTGGACCACTAGAACACCTAACACTAGAACACTACAACTGGACCACTAGAACACCTAACACTAGAATACTACAACTGGACCACTAGAACACCTAACACTAGAATACTAGAACACTACAACTGGACCACTAGAACACCTAACACTAGAATACTAGAAAACTACAACTGGACCACTAGAACACCTAACACTAGAACACTACAACTGGACCACTAGAACACCTAACACTAGAAAACACTACAACTGGACCACTAGAACACCTAACACTAGAACACTACAACTGGACCACTAGAACACCTAACACTAGAACACTACAACTGGACCACTAGAACACCTAACACTAGAATACTAGAATACTACAACTGGACGACTAGAACACCTAACACTAGAACACTACAACTGGACCACTAGAACACCTAACACTAGAATACTAGAAAACTACAACTGGACCACTAGAACACCTAACACTAGAATACTAGAACACTACAACTGGACCACTAGAACACCTAACACTAAAACACTACAACTGGACCACTAGAACACCTAACACTAGAATACTAGAACACTACAACTGGACCACTAGAACACCTAACACTAGAATACACTACAACTGGACCACTAGAACACCTAACACTAGAATACTACAACAACTGGACCACTAGAACACACCTAACACTAGAACACTACAACTGGACCACTAGAACACCTAACACTAGAACACTACAACTGGACCACTAGAACACCTAACACTAGAAACACTAGAACACTACAACTGGACCACTAGAACACCTAACACTAGAATACTAGAACACTACAACTGGACCACTAGAACACCTAACACTAGAATACTACAAACTGGACCACTAGAACACCTAACACTAGGAGAACACTACAACTGGACCACTAGAACACCTAACACTAGAATACTAGAACACTACAACTGGACCACTAGAACACCTAACACTAGAAATACTACAACTGGACCACTAGAACACCTAACACTAGAATACTAGAACACTACAACTGGACCACTAGAACACCTAACACTAGAATACTAGAACACTACAACTGGACCACTAGAACACCTAACACTAGAATAAACTACAACTGGACCACTATAGAACACCTCACCTAACACTAGAATACTACAAACTGGACCACTAGAACACCTAACACTAGAACACTACAACTGGACCACTATAACACCTAACACTAAAACACTACAACTGGACCACTAGAACACCTAACACTAGAAAACTACAACTGGACCATCTAGAACACCTAACACTAGAATACTACAACTGGACCACTAGAACACCTAACACTAGAAATACTAGAAACACTACAACTGGACCACTAGATATAGAACACCTAACACTAGAATACTAGAAACACTACAACTGGACCACTAGAACACCTAACACGTAGAACACTACCAACTGGACCACTAGAACACCTAACCACTAGAATACTAGAACACTACAAACTGGACCACTAGAACACCTAACACATAGAATGACTAGAAAACACTACAACTTGGACCACTAGAAACACCTAACACTAGAATACTAGAACACTACAACTGGACCACTAGAACACCTAACACTAGAATACTAGAACACTAGGACCACTAGAACACCTAACACTAGAATACTAGAACACTACAACTGGACCACTAGAACACCTAACACTAGAATACTAGAATTACTACAACTGGACCACTAGAACACCTAACACTAGAATACTAGAACACTACAACTGGACCAATAGAAACCACCTAACACTAAAATACTAGAACACTAACAACTGGACCACGTAGAACAACCTAAACACTAGAATACTAGAACACTACAACTGGAACCACTAGAACACCTAACACTAGAATACTACAACTGGACCACTAGAACACCTAACACTGGAATACTAGAACACTACAACTGGACCACTAGAACACCTAACACTAAAACACTACAACTGGACCACTAGAACACCTAACACTAGAACACTAGAACACTACAACTGGACCACTAGAACACTCTAACACTAGAATACTACAACTGGGACCACTAGAAACACCTAGACACTAGAATACTAGAACACTACAACTGGACCACTAGAAAACCTAACACTAGAATACTAGAACACTACAACTGGACCACTAGAACACCTAACACTAGAATACTAGAACACTACAACTGGACCACTAGAACACCTAACACTAGAATACTACAACTGGACCACTAGAACACCTAACACTAGAACACTACAACTGGACCACTAGAACACCTAACACTAGAATACTACAACTGGACCACTAGAACACCTAACACTAGAATACTAGAACACTACAACTGGACCACTAGAAAACCTAACACTAGAATACTAGAACACTACAACTGGACCACTAGAACACCTAACACTAGAAACACTACAACTGGACCACTAGAACACCTAACACTAGAACACTACAACTGGACCACTAGAACACCTAACACTAGAACACTACAACTGGACCACTAGAACACCTAACACTAGAACACTACAACTGGACCACTAGAACACCTAACACTAGAACACTACAACTGGACCACTAGAACACCTAACACTAGAATACTAGAACACTACAACTGGACCACTAGAACACCTAACACTAGAACACTAGAACACTACAACTGGACCACTAGAACACCTAACACTAAAACACTACAACTGGACCACTAGAACACCTAACACTAGAATACTAGAACACTACAACTGGACCACTAGAACACCTAACACTAGAATACTAGAACACTACAACTGGACCACTAGAACACCTAACACTAGAATACTAGAACACTACAACTGGACCACTAGAACACCTAACACTAGAACACTAGAACACTACAAACTGGACCACTAGAACACCTAACACTAGAACACTACAACTGGACCACTAGAACACCTAACACTAGAATACTAGAACACTACAACTGGACCACTAGAACACCTAACACTAGAATACTAGAACACTACAACTGGACCACTAGAACACCTAACACTAAAACACTACAACTGGACCACTAGAACACCTAACACTAGAACACTACAACTGGACCACTAGAACACCTAACACTAGAACACTACAACTGGACCACTAGAACACCTAACACTAGAATACTACAACTGGACCACTAGAACACCTAACACTAGAATACTTAGAACACTACAACTGGACCACTAGAACAACCTAACACTAGAATACTAAACACTACAACTGGACCACTAGAACACCTAACACTAGAATACAGAACTACAACTGGACCACTAGAACACCTAGACCTAACACTAGAACACTACAACTGGACCACTAGAACACCTAACACTAGAATACTACAACTGGACCACTAGAACACCTAACACTAGAATACTAGAACACTACAACTGGACCACTAGAACACCTAACACTAGAACACTACAACTGGACCACTAGAACACCTAACACTAGAATACTAGAACACTACAACTGGACCACTAGAACACCTAACACTAGAATACTAGAACACTACAACTGGACCACTAGAACACCTATAACTAGAACACTACAACTGGACCACTAGAACACCTAACACTAGAATACTAGAACACTACAACTGGACCACTAGAAACACCTAACACTAGAATACTAGAACACTACAACTGGACCACTAGAACACCTAACACTAGAATACTAAAACACTACAACTGGACCACTAGAACACCTAACACTAGAACACTAGAACACTACAACTGGACCACTAGAACACCTAACACTAGAATACTACTACAACTGGACCACTAGAACACCTAACACTAGAATACTAGAACACTACAACTGGACCACTAGAACACCTAACACTAGAATACTAGAACACTACAACTGGACCACTAGAACACCTAACACTAGAATACTAAACACTACAACTGGACCACTAGAACACCTAACACACTAGAACACTACAACTGGACCACTAGAACACCTAACACTAGAACACACTACAACTGGACCACTAGAACACCTAACACTAGAATACTACAACTGGACCACTAGAACACCTAACACTAGAATACTAGAACACTACAACTGGACCACTAGAACACCTAACACTAGAATACTAAAAACACTACAACTGGGACCACTAGAACACCTAACACTAGAATACTACTACAACTGGACCACTAGAACACCTAACACTAGAACACTACAACTGGACCACTAGAACACCTAACACTAGAACACTACAACTGGACCACTAGAACACCTAACACTAGAATACTACAACTGGACCACTAGAACACCTAACACTAGAATACTAGAAAACACTACAACTGGACCACTAGAACACCTAACACTAGAAACACTACAACTGGACCACTAGAACACCTAACACTAATACTAGAACACTACAACTGGACCACTAGAACACCTAACACTAGAACACACTACAACTGGACCACTAGAACACCTAACACTAGAATACTACAACTGGACCACTAGAACACCTAACACTAGAACACTACAAACTGGACCACTAGAACACCTAACACTAGAATACTACAACTGGACCACTAGAACACCTAACACTAGAATACACTACAACTGGACCACTAGAACACCTAACACTAGAATACTAGAACACTACAACTGGACCACTAGAACACCTAACACTAGAACACTAGAACACTACAACTGGACCACTAGAACACCTAACACTAGAATACTACAACTGGACCACTAGAACACCTAACACTAGAAACTAAACACTACAACTGGACCACTAGAACACCTAACACTAGAACACACTACAACTGGACCACTAGAACACCTAACACTAGAACACTACAACTGGACCACTAGAACACCTAACACTAGAACACTACAACTGGACCACTAGAACACCTAACACTAGAATACTACAACTGGACCACTAGAACACCTAACACTAGAACACTACAACTGGACCACTAGAACACCTAACACTAGAATACTAGAACACTACAACTGGACCACTAGAACACCTAACACTAGAATACTACAACTGGACCACTAGAACACCTAACACTAGAACACTACAACTGGACCACTAGAACACCTAACACTAGAATACTAGAACACTACAACTGGACCACTAGAACACCTAACACTAGAATACTACAACTGGACCACTAGAACACCTAACACTAGAATACTAGAACACTACAACTGGACCACTAGAACACCTAACACTAGAATACTAGAACACTACAACTGGACCACTAGAACACCTAACACTAGAACACTACAACTGGACCACTAGAACACCTAACACTAGAATACTACACTACTGGACCACTAGAACACCTAACACTAGAATACACTACAACTGGACCACTAGAACACCTAACACTAGAAACAGAACTACAACTGGACCACTAGAACACCTAACACTAGAACACTACAACTGGACCACTAGAACACCTAACACTAGAATACTACAACTGGACCACTAGAACACCTAACACTAGAATACTAGAACACTACAACTGGACCACTAGAACACCTAACACTAGAATACTAGAACACTACAACTGGACCACTAGAACACCTAACACTAGAACACTACAACTGGACCACTAGAACACCTAACACTAGAATACTAGAACACTACAACTGGACCACTAGAACACCTAACACTAGAATACTAGAACACTACAACTGGACCACTAGAACACCTAACACTAGAATACTAGAACACTACAACTGGACCACTAGAACACCTAACACTAGAATACTAGAACACTACAACTGGACCACTAGAACACCTAACACTAGAATACTAGAACACTACAACTGGACCACTAGAACACCTAACACTAGAATACTAGAATACTACAACTGGACCACTAGAACACCTAACACTAGAATACTAGAACACTACAACTGGACCAATAGAACACCTAACACTAAAATACTAGAACACTACAACTGGACCACTAGAACACCTAACACTAGAATACTAGAACACTACAACTGGACCACTAGAACACCTAACACTAGAATACTACAACTGGACCACTAGAACACCTAACACTGGAATACTAGAACACTACACTACAACTGGACCACTAGAACACCTAACACTAGAATCTAGGAACACTACAACTGGACCACTAGAACACCTAACACTAGAACACTACAACTGGACCACTAGAACACCTAACACGTAGAACACTACAACTGGACCACTAGAACACCTAACACTAGAATACTAGAACACTACAACTGGACCACTAGAAACACCTAGACACTAGAATACTAGAACACTACAACTGGACCACTAGAACACCTAACACTAGAATACTAGAACACTACAACTGGACCACTAGAACACCTAACACTAGAATACTAGAACACTACAACTGACCACTAGAACACCTAACACTAAATACTAACAGCTACAACTGGACCACTAGAACACCCTAACACTAGAATACTAAAACACTACAACTGGACCACTAGAACACCTAACACTAGAACACTACAACTGGACCACTAGAACACCTAACACTAAGACTAGAAACACTACAACTGGGACCACTAGAACACCTAACACTAAAACACTACAACTGGACCACTAGAACACCTAACACTAGAATACTAGAACACTACAACTGGACCACTAGAACACCTAACACTAGAATACTACAACTGGACCACTAGAACACCTAACACTAGAATACTAGAACACTACAACTGGACCACTAGAACACCTAACACTAGAATACTAGAACACTACAACTGGACCACTAGAACACCTAACACTAGAATACTAGAAACACTACAACTGGACCACTAGAACACCTAACACTAGAATACTACAACTGGACCACTAGAACACCTAACACTAGAACAGAACTACAACTGGACCACTAGAACACCTAACACTAGAATACTACAACTGGACCACTAGAACACCTAACACTAGAATACTAGAACACTACAACTGGACCACTAGAAAACCTAACACTAGAATACTAAACACTACAACTGGACCACTAGAACACCTAACACTAAAACAAAACTACAACTGGACCACTAGAACATAAGACAACACACTAACACTAGAAAATACTACAACTGGATCCACTAGAAACACCTAACACTAGAATACTAGAACACTACAACTGGACCAGTCCACTTAGAAAACCTAACACTAGAATACTAGAACACTACAACTGGACACATTAGAAAACCTAACACTAGAATACTAAAACCACTACAACTGGTACCACTAGAACACCTAAACACATTAGAATACTCAACTGGACCACTAGAACCAACCTAACACATAGAACACTAAACAACTGGAATCCACTAGAACACCTAACACTAGAATACTACATACATCTGGACCACTAGAACACACTAACACTAGAATACTAGAACACTACAACTGGACCACTAGAAAACCTAACACTAGAATACTAAACACTACAACTGGACCACTAGAACACCCTAACACTAAAACACTACAACTGGACCACTAGAAGACCCTAACACTAGAACACTACAACTGGACCACTAGAACACCTAACACTAGAACCTACAACTGGACCACTAGAACACCTAACACTAGAATACTACAACTGGACCACTAGAACACCTAACACTAGAACACTACAACTGGACCACTAGAACACCTAACACTAGAATACTAGAACACTACAACTGGACCCACTAGAACACCTAACACTAGAACACTAGAACACTACAACTGGACCACTAGAACACCTAACACTAGAAACACTACAACTGGACCACTAGAACACCTAACACTAGAATACTAGACACACTACAACTGGACCACTAGAACACCTAACACTAGAATACTAGAACACTACAACTGGACCACTAGAACACCTAACACTAGAATACTAAACACTACAACTGGACCACTAGAACACCTAACACTAGAACACTAGAACACTACAACTGGACACTAGAACACCTAACACTAGAATACTACAACTGGACCACTAGAACACCTAACACTAGAATACTAGAACACTACAACTGGACCACTAGAACACCTAACACTAGAATAGAACACTACAACTGGACCACTAGAACACCTAACACTAGAATACTAAGAACACTACAACTGGACCACTAGAACACCTAACACTAGAATACTAGAACACTACAACTGGACCACTAGAACACCTAACACTAGAACACTACAACTGGACCACTAGAAACACCTAACACTAGAATACTACAACTGGACCACTAGAACACCTAACACTAGAATACTAGAACACTACAACTGGACCACTAGAAACACCTAACACTAGAATACTAAACACTACAACTGGACCACTAGAACACCTAACACTAGAAACACTACAACTGGACCACTAGAACACCTAACACTAGAACACTACAACTGGACCACTAGAACACCTAACACTAGAAACACTACAACTGGACCACTAGAACACCTAACACTAGAATACTACAACTGGACCACTAGAAACACCCTAACACTAGAAATACTAGAACACTACAACTGGACCACTAGAAACACCTAACACTAAAACACTACACTACAACTGGACCACTAAGAAGACCTAACACGTAGAACACACAACTGGACCACTAGAACACCTAACACTAGAACACTACAACTGGACCACTGTAGAACACCTAACACTAGAATACTACAACTGGACCACTAGAACACCGAACACTAGAACACTACAACAACTGGACCACTAGAACACCTAACACAGAATACTACAACTGGACCACTAGAACACCTAACACTAGAACACTACAACGTGGACCACTAGAACCACCTAACACTAGAATACTTAGACACTACAACTGGACCACTAGAACACCTAACACTAGAACACTAGAACACTACAACTGGACCACTAGAACACCCTAACACTAAACACTACAACTGGACCACTAGAAAACCTAACACTAGAATACTAAAACACTACAAACTGACCACTAGAACACCTAACACTAAAACACTACAACTGGACCACTAGAAGACCTAGACACACTACCAACTGGACCACTAGAACACCTAACACTAGAAACACTACAACTGGACCACTAGAACACCTAACACTAGAATACTACAAACTGGACCACTAGAACAACCTAACACTAGAACACTACAACTGGACCACTAGAACACACTGAACACCTAGAATACTAGAAACACTACAACTGGACCACTAGAACACACTAGACACTAGAACACTACAACTGGACCACTAGAACACCTAACACTAGAACACTACAACTGGACCACTAGAACACCTAACACTAGAATACTAGAACACTACAACTGGACCACTAGAACACCTAACACTAGATACTAGAACACTACAACTGGACCACTAGAACACCTAACACTAGAATACTAAAACACTACAACTGGACCACTAGAACACCTAACACTAGAACACTAGACACTACAACTGGACCACTAGAACACCTAAACACTAGAACACTACAACTGGACCACTAGAACACCTAACACTAGAATACTAGAACACTACAACTGGACCACTAGAACACCTAACACTAGAATACTAGAAACACTACAACTGGACCACTAGAACACCTAACACTAGAATACTACACTACAACTGGACCACTAGAACACCTAACACTAGAATACTACAACTGGACCACTAAGAACACCTAACACTAGAATAGAACACTACAACTGGACCACTAGAACACCTAACACTAGAATACTACAACTGGACCACTAGAACACCTAACACTAGAATACTAGAACACTACAACTGGACCACTAGAAAACCTAACACTAGAATACTAGAACACTACAACTGGACCACTAGAACACCTAACACTAGAATACACTACAACTGGACCACTAGAACACCTAACACTAGAACACTACAACTGGACCACTAGAACACCTAACACTAGAAACTACAACTGGACCACTAGAAACACCTAACACTAGAATACTACAACTGGACCACTAGAACACCTAACACTAGAACACTACACACTGGACCACTAGAACACCTAACACTAGAATACTAGAACACTACAACTGGACCACTAGAACACCTAACACTAGAAACTAGAACACTACAACTGGACCACTAGAACACCTAACACTAGAACACTACAACTGGACCACTAGAACACCTAACACTAGAATACTAGAACACTACAACTGGACCACTAGAACACCTAACACTAGAATACTAGAACACTACAACTGGACCACTAGAACACCTAACACTAGAAACACTACAACTGGACCACTAGAACACCTAACACTAGAATACTAGAACACTACAACTGGACCACTAGAACACCTAACACTAGAATACTACTACAACTGGACCACTAGAACACCTAACACTAGAAACACTACAACTGGACCACTAGAAAACCTAACACTAGAAAACACTACAACTGGACCACTAGAACACCTAACACTAGAACAGAACTACAACTGGACCACTAGAACACCTAACACTAGAATACTAGAACACTACAACTGGACCACTAGAACACCTAACACTAGAACTACTAACAACTGGACCACTAGAACACCTAACACTAAAACACTACAACTGGACCACTAGAACACCTAACACTAGAATACTAGAACACTACAACTGGACCACTAGAACACCTAACACTAGAATACTAGAACACTACAACTGGACCACTAGAACACCTAACACTAGAACACTACAACTGGACCACTAGAACACCTAACACTAGAATACTAGAACACTACAACTGGACCACTAGAACACCTAACACTAGAACACTACAACTGGACCACTAGAACACCTAACACTAAAACACTACAACTGGACCACTAGAACACCTAACACTAGAATACTACTACAACTGGACCACTAGAACACCTAACACTAGAACACTTCAACTGGACCACTAGAACACCTAACACTAAAACACTACAACTGGACCACTAGAACACCTAACACTAGAACACTACAACTGGACCACTAGAACACCTAACACTAGAACACTTCAACTGGACCACTAGAACACCTAACACTACAACACTACAACTGGACCACTAGAACACCTAACACTAGAATACTAGAATACTACAACTGGACGACTAGAACACCTAACACTAGAACACTACAACTGGACCACTAGAACACCTAACACTAGAATACTAGAAAACTACAACTGGACCACTAGAACACCTAACACTAGAATACTAGAATACACTACAAACTGGACCACTAGAACACCTAACACTAGAAACACTACAACTGGACCACTAGAACACCTAACACTAGAACACTACAACTGGACCACTAGAACACCTAACACTAGAAACACTACAACTGGACCACTAGAACACCTAACACTAGAATACTACAACTGGACCACTAGAACACCTAACTAGAATACTAGAACACTACAACTGGACCACTAGAACACCTAACACTAGAATACTAGAACACTACAACTGGACCACTAGAACACCTAACACTAGAACACTAGAACACTACAACTGGACCACTAGAACACCTAACACTAAAACACTACAACTGGACCACTAGAACACCTAACACTAGAACACTACAACTGGACCACTAGAAAACCTAACACTAGAACACTACAACTGGACCACTAGAACACCTAACACTAAAACACTACAACTGGACCACTAGAACACCTAACACTAGAACACTACAACTGGACCACTAGAACACCTACCCTAACACTAGAATACACTACAACTGGACCACTAGAACACCTAACACTAATACAACACTACAACTGGACCACTAGAACACCTAACACTAGAATACTAGAAACTACAACTGGACCACTAGAACACCTAACACTAGAACACTACAACTGGACCACTAGAACACCTAACACTAGAATACTAGAAAACTACAACTGGACCACTAGAACACCTAACACTAGAACACTACAACTGGACCACTAGAACACCTAACACTAGAACACTACAACTGGACCACTAGAACACCTAACACTAGAACACTACAACTGGACCACTAGAACACCTAACACTAGAACACTACAACTGGACCACTAGAACACCTAACACTAGAATACTACAACTGGACCACTAGAACACCTAACACTAGAACACTACAACTGGACCACTAGAACACCTAACACTAGAATACTAGAACACTACAACTGGACCACTAGAACACCTAACACTAGAACACTAGAACACTACAACTGGACCACTAGAACACCTAACACTAAAACACTACAACTGGACCACTAGAACACCTAACACTAGAATACTAGAACACTACAACTGGACCACTAGAACACCTAACACTAGAATACTAGAACACTACAACTGGACCACTAGAACACCTAACACTAGAAACTAGAACACTACAACTGGACCACTAGAACACCTAACACTAGAATACTAGAACAAAACTGGACCACTAGAACACCTAACACTAGAATACTAGAACACTACAACTGGACCACTAGAACACCTAACACTAGAATACTAGAACACTACAACTGGACCACTAGAACACCTAACACTAGAATACTAGAACACTACAACTGGACCACTAGAACACCTAACACTAGAATACTAGAACACTACAACTGGACCACTAGAACACCTAACACTAGAATACTACAACTGGACCACTAGAACACCTAACACTAGAATACTAGAACACTACAACTGGACCACTAGAACACCTAACACTAGAACACTACAACTGGAACTAGAACACTACAACTGGACCACTAGAACACCTAACACTAGAATACTACAACTGGACCACTAGAACACCTAACACTAGAATACTAGAACACTACAACTGGACCACTAGAACACCTAACACTAGAACACTACAACTGGACCACTAGAACACCTAACACTAGAATACTACAACTGGACCACTAGAACACCTAACACTAGAATACTAGAACACTACAACTGGACCACTAGAACACCTAACACTAGAATACTAGAACACTACAACTGGACCACTAGAACACCTAACACTAAAACACTACAACTGGACCACTAGAACACCTAACACTAGAATACTAGCAACTGGACCACTAGAACACCTAACACTAGAATACTAGAAACACTACAACTGGACCACTAGAAACACCTAACACTACAATACTAGAACACTACAACTGGACCACTAGAACACCTAACACTAGAATACAAACACTACAACTGGACCACTAGAACACCTAACACTAGAATACTACAACTGGACCACTAGAACACCTAACACTAAAACACTACAACTGGACCACTAGAACACCTAACACTAGAATACTAGAACACTACAACTGGACCACTAGAACACCTAACACTAGAATACTAGAACACTACAACTGGACCACTAGAACACCTAACACTAGAATACTACAACTGGACCACTAGAACACCTAACACTAGAATACTAGAACACTACAACTGGACCACTAGAACACCTAACACTAGAATACTACAACTGGACCACTAGAACACCTAACACTAGAATACTAGAACACTACAACTGGACCACTAGAACACCTAACACTAGAAACACTACAACTGGACCACTAGAACACCTAACACTAGAATACTAGAACACTACAACTGGACCACTAGAACACCTAACACTAGAATACTAGAACACTACAACTGGACCACTAGAAACACCTAACACTAGAATACTACAACTGGACCACTAGAACACCTAACACTAGAATACTAGAACACTACAACTGGACCACTAGAACACCTAACACTAGAATACTAGACACTACAACTGGACCACTAGAACACCTAACACTAGAATACTAAACACTACAACTGGACCACTAGAACACCTAACACTAGAACACTACAACTGGACCACTAGAACACCTAACACTAGAACACTACAACTGGACCACTAGAACACCTAACACTAGAATACTAGAACAACTGGACCACTAGAACACCTAACACTAGAATACTAGAAACACTACAACTGGACCACTAGAACACCTAACACTAGAACTAGAACACTACAACTGGACCACTAGAACACCTAACACTAGAATACTAAAACACTACAACTGGACCACTAGAACACCTAACACTAGAATACTAGAACACTACAACTGGACCACTAGAACACCTAACACTAGAATACTAGAACACTACAACTGGACCACTAGAACACCTAACACTAGAAACACTACAACTGGACCACTAGAACACCTAACACTAGAATACTAGAACACTACAACTGGACCACTAGAACACCTAACACTAGAATACTAGAACACTACAACTGGACCACTAGAACACCTAACACTAGAAACACTACAACTGGACCACTAGAACACCTAACACTAGAATACTAGAACACTACAACTGGACCACTAGAACACCTAACACTAGAATACTACACTACAACTGGACCACTAGAACACCTAACACTAGAATACTACAACTGGACCACTAGAACACCTAACACTAGAACACTACAACTGGACCACTAGAACACCTAACACTAGAACACTACAACTGGACCACTAGAACACCTAACACTAGAACACTACAACTGGACCACTAGAACACCTAACACTAGAATACTAGAACACTACAACTGGACCACTAGAACACCTAACACTAGAACACTACAACTGGACCACTAGAACACCTAACACTAGAATACTAGAACACTACAACTGGACCACTAGAACACCTAACACTAGAATACTACTACAACTGGACCACTAGAACACCTAACACTAGAACACTAGAACACTACAACTGGACCACTAGAACACCTAACACTAGAATACTAGAACAACTGGACCACTAGAACACCTAACACTAGAATACTAGAACTACACAACTGGACCACTAGAACACCTAACACTAGAATACTAGAACACTACAACTGGACCACTAGAAACCTAACACTAGAATACTAGAAACACTACAACTGGACCACTAGAACACCTAACACTAGAAACACTACAACTGGACCACTAGAACACCTAACACTAGAAACTAGAACACTACAACTGGACCACTAGAACACCTAACACTAGAATACACTACAACTGGACCACTAGAACACCTAACACTACTAGAATACACTACAACTGGACCACTAGAACACCTAACACTAGAATAAAACACTACAACTGGACCACTAGAACACCTAACACTAGAATACTAGAACACTACAACTGGACCACTAGAACACCTAACACTAAAACACTACAACTGGACCACTAGAACACCTAACACTAAAACACTACAACTGGACCACTAGAACACCTAACACTAGAATACTAGAACACTACAACTGGACCACTAGAACACCTAACACTAGAATACTAGAACACTACAACTGGACCACTAGAACACCTAACACTAAAACACTACAACTGGACCACTAGAACACCTAACACTAGAATACTAGAACACTACAACTGGACCACTAGAAAACCTAACACTAGAATACAGAAACACTACAACTGGACCACTAGAACACCTAACACTAGAAACACTACAACTGGACCACTAGAACACCTAACACTAGAAACACTACAAACTGGACCACTAGAAACACCTAACACTAGAATACACTACAACTGGACCACTAGAACACCTAACACTAGAAACACTACAACTGGACCACTAGAACACCTAACACTAGAATAAAAACACTACAACTGGACCACTAGAACACCTAACACTAGAACACTACAACTGGACCACTAGAACACCTAACACTAGAATACTAAACACTACAACTGGACCACTAGAACACCTAACACTAGAATACTAGAACACTACAACTGGACCACTAGAACACCTAACACTAGAACACTACAACTGGACCACTAGAACACCTAACACTAGAATACTAGAAACTACAACTGGACCACTAGAACACCTAACACTAGAATACACACTACAACTGGACCACTAGAACACCTAACACTAGAATACACTACAACTGGACCACTAGAACACCTAACACTAGAAACACTACAACTGGACCACTAGAACACCTAACACTAGAACACTACAACTGGACCACTAGAACACCTAACACTAGAATACTAGAATACTACAACTGGACGACTAGAACACCTAACACTAGAACACTACAACTGGACCACTAGAACACCTAACACTAGAATACTAGAAACTACAACTGGACCACTAGAACACCTAACACTAGAATACTAGAACACTACAACTGGACCACTAGAACACCTAACACTAGAACACTACAACTGGACCACTAGAACACCTAACACTAGAATACTAGAACACTACAACTGGACCACTAGAACACCTAACACTAGAACACTACAACTGGACCACTAGAACACCTAACACTAGAATACTAGAACAACAACTGGACCACTAGAACACCTAACACTAGAATACACTACAACTGGACCACTAGAACACCTAACACTAGAACACTACAACTGGACCACTAGAACACCCACTAAGAAAACCCTTAACCACTAGAATCACGACGAACACTACAACCTGTACCACTAGAAAACCTAACACTAGAACACTACAACTGGACCTCTAGAACACCTAAGCACTAGAACACCTAACAAACTGGGGGACCCCCACTAGAACACGCTAACACCTAAACAATACCAACTGGACCACTAGAACACCTAAGAACACTAGAGATACAGCTACAAACTGGACCACTAGAACACCTAGACACTAGAACACTTCCGGTACAACTCTGGACCACACTAGAACACTACACTAACACTAGAACACTACAGACTGGACCATTCTAGGACACCTAACCACTAGAACACTACAACTGGACCACTAAACACCTAACACTAGAACCACTACAAACTGGACCAACCTTAGAACACCTAACACCTAGAATTACTAGAACACTACAACTGGACCACTAGAACACCTAACACTAGAATTACTAGAACACTACAATCTGTGACCACTAGAACACCTAACACTAGAACACTACAACTGGACCACTAGAACACCTAACACTAGAATACTACAACTGGACCACTAGAACACCTAACACTAGAATACTAGAACACTACAACTGGACCACTAGAACACCTAACACTAGAATACTAGACTACAACTGGACCACTAGAAACACCTAACACTAGAAACACTACAACTGGACCACTAGAACACCTAACACTAGAAACACTACAACTGGACCACTAGAAACACCTAACACTAGAACTACTACAACTGGACCACTAGAACACCTAACACTAGAACACTACAACTGGACCACTAGAACACCTAACACTAGAATACTAGAACACTACAACTGGACCACTAGAACACCTAACACTAGAACACTACAACAACTGGACCACTAGAACACCTAACACTAGAATACTAAAAACTACAACTGGACCACTAGAACACCTAACACTAGAATACTAGAACACTACAACTGGACCACTAGAACACCTAACACTAGAATACTAGAACACTACAACTGGACCACTAGAACACCTAACACTAGAATACTAGAACACTACAACTGGACCACTAGAACACCTAACACTAGAACACTACAACTGGACCACTAGAACACCTAACACTAAAACACAACAACTGGACCACTAGAACACCTAACACTAGAACACTACAACTGGACCACTAGAACACCTAACACTAGAATACTAGAACACTACAACTGGACCACTAGAACACCTAACACTAGAAACTAGAAACACTACAACTGGACCACTAGAACACCTAACACTAGAATACTAGAACACTACAACTGGACCACTAGAACACCTAACACTAGAATACTACAACTGGACCACTAGAACACCTAACACTAGAACACTACAACTGGACCACTAGAACACCTAACACTAGAATACTAGAACACTACAACTGGACCACTAGAACACCTAAACACTAGAATAGAACTACAACTGGACCACTAGAACACCTAACACTAGAATACTAGAACACTACAACTGGACCACTAGAACACCTAACACTAGAATACTAGAACACTACAACTGGACCACTAGAACACCTAACACTAGAACACTACAACTGGACCACTAGAACACCTAACACTAGAATACTAAACTACAACTGGACCACTAGAACACCTAACACTAGAATACAGAACTACAACTGGACCACTAGAACACCTAACACTAGAATACACTACAACTGGACCACTAGAACACCTAACACTAGAACACTACAACTGGACCACTAGAACACCTAACACTAGAATACTAGAAAACACTACAACTGGACCACTAGAACACCTAACACTAGAATACTAGAACACTACAACTGGACCACTAGAACACCTAACACTAGAATACTAGAACACTACAACTGGACCACTAGAACACCTAACACTAGAACACTACAACTACAACTGGACCACTAGAACACCTAACACTAGAATACTAGAACACTACAACTGGACCACTAGAACACCTAACACTAGAATACTAGAACACTACAACTGGACCACTAGAACACCTAACACTAGAATACTAGAACACTACAACTGGACCACTAGAACACCTAACACTAGAAACTAGAACACTACAACTGGACCACTAGAACACCTAACACTAGAACTAGAACACTACAACTGGACCACTAGAACACCTAACACTAGAATACTAGAATACTACAACTGGACCACTAGAACACCTAACACTAGAATACTAGAACACTACAACTGGACCACTAGAAAACACCTAACACTAAATACTAGAACACTACAACTGGACCACTAGAACACCTAACACTAGAAACTAGAACACTACAACTGGACCACTAGAACACCTAACACTAGAATACTAGAACAACTGGACCACTAGAACACCTAACACTAAATACTAGAACACTACAACTTGGACCACTAGAACACCTAACACTAAAACTAAAACAACTGGACCACTAGAACACCTAACACTAGAATACTAGAAACACTACAACTGGACCACTAGAACACCTAACACTAGAACACACTACAACTGGACCACTAGAACACCTAACACTAGAAACACTACAACTGGACCACTAGAAACCTAACACTAGAATACTAGAACACTACAACTGGACCACTAGAACACCTAACACTAGAATACTAAACACTACAACTGGACCACTAGAACACCTAACACTAGAACACTACAACTGGACCACTAGAACACCTAACACTAGAACACTACAACTGGACCACTAGAACACCTAACACTAGAAACTACAACTGGACCACTAGAACACCTAACACTAGAATACTAGAACACTACAACTGGACCACTAGAAACACCTAACACTAGAATACTAACACTACAACTGGACCACTAGAACACCTAACACTAGAATACACTACAACTGGACCACTAGAACACCTAACACTAGAACTACTACTACAACTGGACCACTAGAACACCTAACACTAGAACACTACAACTGGACCACTAGAACACCACTAGAATACTACAACTGGACCACTAGAACACCTAACACTAGAACACTACAACTGGACCACTAGAACACCAACACTAGAAATACTAGAAACACTACAACTGGACCACTAGAACACCTAACACGTAGAACACTAGAACACTACAACTGGACCACTAGAACACCTAACAACTAAAACAATACAACTGGACCACTAGAACACCCTAACACTAGAATACTAGAACACTACAACTGGACCACTAGAACACCTAACACTAGAATACTAGAACACTACAACTGGACCACTAGAACAGACCTAACACTAGAATAATAAAACACTACAACTGGACCACTAGAACACCTAACACTAGAACACTAGAACACTACAACTGGACCACTAGAACACCTAACACTAGAATACTACAAACTGGACCACTAGAACACCTAACACTAGAATACTAGAACACTACAACTGGACCACTAGAAAACACTAACACTAGAATACTAGAACACTACAACTGACCACTAGAACACCTAACACTAGAACACTAAACACTACAACTGGACCACTAGAACACCTAACACTAGAATACTACAACTGGACCACAAGAACACCTAACACTAGAACACTACAACTGGACCACTAGAACACCTAACACTAGAATTCTACAACTGGACCACTAGAACACCTAACACTAGAATACTAGAACACTACAACTGGACCACTAGAACACACTAAAACTAAACACTACAACTGGACCACTAGAACACCTAACACTAGAATACTACACTACAACTGGACCACTAGAACACCTAACACTAGAACACTACAACTGGACCACTAGAACACCTAACACTAGAACACTACAACTGGACCACTAGAACACCTAACACTAGAATACTACAACTGGACCACTAGAACACCTAACACTAGAATACTAGAACACTACAACTGGACCACTAGAACACCTAACACTAAAACACTACAACTGGACCACTAGAACACCTAACACTAGAACACTACAACTGGACCACTAGAACACCTAACAACAGAACACTACAACTGGACCACTAGAACACCTAACACTAGAATACTAGAAACACTACAACTGGACCACTAGAACACCTAACACTAGAATACACTACAACTGGACCACTAGAACACCTAACACTAGAATACTACAACTGGACCACTAGAACACCTAACAATAGAACACTACAACTGGACCACTAGAAAACCTAACACTAGAATACTAGAACACTACAACTGGACCACTAGAACACCTAACACTAGAATTACTAGAACACTACAACTGGACCACTAGAGAACACCTAACACTAGAATACACTACAACTGGACCACTAGAACACCTAACACTAGATACTAGAACACTACAACTGGACCACTAGAACACCTAACACTAGAATACACTACAACTGGACCACTAGAACACCTAACACTAGAAATACTAGAACACTACAACTGGACCACTAGAACACCTAACAGAATACTAGGAACACTACAACTGGACCACTAGAACACCTAACACTAGAACACTACAACTGGACCACTAGACACCTAACACTAGAACACTAGAAACACTACAACTGGACCACTAGAACACCTAACACTAGAATACTAGAACACTACAACTGGACCACTAGAACACCTAACACTAGAATACTACCAACTGGACCACTAGAACACCTAACACTAGAACACTACAACTGGACCACTAGAACACCTAACACTAGAATACTAGAACACTACAACTGGACCACTAGAACACCTAACACTAGAATACTACAACTGGACCACTAGAACACCTAACACTAGAAATACTAGAACACTACAACTGGACCACTAGAACACCTAACACTAGATACTAGAACACTACAACTGGACCACTAGAACACCTAACACTAGAATACTAAACACTACAACTGGACCACAAGAACACCTAACACTAGAAACACTACAACTGGACCACTAGAACACCTAACACTAGAACACTACAACTGGACCACTAGAACACCTAACAACTAGAATACACTACAACTGGACCACTAGAACACCTAACACTAGAAACACTACAACTGGACCACTAGAACACCTAACACTAGAACACTACAACTGGACCACTAGAACACCTAACACTAGAATACTAGAAAACTACAACTGGACCACTAGAACACCTAACACTAGAATACTAGAACACTACAACTGGACCACTAGAACACCTAACACTAGAACACTACAACTGGACCACTAGAACACCTAACACTAGAATACTAGAACACTACAACTGGACCACTAGAACACCTAACACTAGAATACTACACTTACTGGACCACTAGAACACCTAACACTAGAATACTAGAACACTACAACTGGACCACTAGAACACCTAACACTAGAACAGAACACTACAACTGGACCACTAGAACACCTAACACTAGAACACTACATACAACTGGACCACTAGAACACCTAACACTAGAATACTAGAACCACATACTACAACTGGACCACTAGAACACCTAACACTAGAATACTACACTACAACTGGACCACTAGAACACCTAACACTAGAATACTAGAACACTACAACTGGACCACTAGAACACCTAACACTAGAATACTAGAACACTACAACTGGACCACTAGAACACCTAACACTAAAAACACTACAACTGGACCACTAGAACACCTAACACTAGAATACTAGAACACTACAACTGGACCACTAGAACACCTAACACTAAAACACTACAACTGGACCACTAGAACACCTAACACTAGAACACTAGAACACTACAAACTGGACCACTAGAACACCTAACACTAGAATACTACAACTGGACCACTAGAACACCTAACACTAGAATACTTAGAACACTACAACTGGACCACTAGAACACCTAACACTAGAATACTAGAACACTACAACTGGACCACTAGAACACCTAACACTAGAATACTACTACACTACAACTGGACCACTAGAACACCTAACACTAGAATACTAGAACACTACAACTGGACCACTAGAACACCTAACACTAGAAACTAGAACACTACAACTGGACCACTAGAACACCTAACACTAGAATACTAGAACACTACAACTGGACCACTAGAACACCTAACACTAGAATTACTACAACTGGACCACTAGAACACCTAACACTAGAATACTAGAACACTACAACTGGACCACTAGAACACCTAACACTAGAATACTAGAACTACAACTGGACCACTAGAACACCTAACACTAGAAACTAGAACACTACAACTGGACCACTAGAACACCTAACACTAGAACTACTAGAACACTACTGGACCACTAGAACACCTAACACTAGAATACTAGAACACTACAACTGGACCACTAGAACACCTAACACTAGAATACTAGAACACTACAACTGGACCACTAGAACACCTAACACTAGAAATACTAGAACACTACAACTGGACCACTAGAACACCTAACACTAGAATACTAACTAGAACACTACAACTGGACCACTAGAACACCTACCTAGAACACTAGAACACTACAACTGGACCACTAGAACACCTAACACTAAAACACTACAACTGGACCACTAGAACACCCTAACACTAGATACTAGAACGACTACAACTGGACCACTAGAACACCTAACACTAGAACACTACAACTGGACCACTAGAACACCTAACACTAGAAACACTTCAACTGGAGACCACTAGAACACCTAACACTAGAACACTACAACTGGACCACTAGAACACCTAACACTAGAACACTACAACTGGACCACTAGAACACCTAGACACTAGAAACACTACAACTGGACCACTAGAACACCTAACACTAGAATACTAGAACACTACAACTGGACCACTAGAACACCTAACACTAGAACACTACAACTGGACCACTAGAACACCTAACACTAGAACACTACAACTGGACCACTAGAACACCTAACACTAGAATACTACAACTGGACCACTAGAACACCTAACACTAGAATACTACAACTGGACCACTAGAACACCTAACACTAGAATACTAGAACACTACAACTGGACCACTAGAACAACCTAACACTAGAATACTACACTACAACTGGACCACTAGAACACCTAACACTAAAACACTACAACTGGACCACTAGAGATACACTAGAACACTACAACTGGACCACTAGAACACCTAACACTAGAACACTACAACTGGACCACTAGGAACACCTAACACTAGAATACTACAACTGGACCACTAGAACACCTAACACTAGAATACTAGAAACTACAACTGGACCACTAGAACACCTAACACTAGAATACTAGAACACTACAACTGGACCCACTAGAACACCTAACACTAGAACACTAAACACTACAACTGGACCACTAGAACACCTAACACTAGAAACACTACAACTGGACCACTAGAACACCTAACACTAGAATACTAGAACACTACAACTGGACACACCTAACACTAGAATACTAGAACACTACAACTGGACCACTAGAACACCTAACACTAGAATACTAGAACACTACAACTGGACCACTAGAACACCTAACACTAGAATACTAGAACACTACAACTGGACCACTAGAACACCTAACACTAGAACACTACAACTGGACCACTAGAACACCTAACACTAGAATACTAGAACACTACAACTGGACCACTAGAACACCTAACACTAGAATACTAGAACACTACAACTGGACCACTAGAACACCTAACACTAGAATACTAGAACACTACAAATGGACCACTAGAACACCTAACACTAGAATACTAGAACACTACAACTGGACCACTAGAACACCTAACACTAGAACACTACAACTGGACCACTAGAACACCTAACACTAGAATACTAGAACACTACAACTGGACCACTAGAACACCTAACACTAGAATACTAGAACACTACAACTGGACCACTAGAACACCTAACACTAGAATACTAGAACACTACAACTGGACCACTAGAACACCTAACACTAGAATAACACTACAACTGGACCACTAGAACACCTAACACTAGAATACACTACAACTGGACCACTAGAACACCTAACTACTAGAACACTACAACTGGACCAACTAGAACACCTAACACTAGAATACTACAACTTGGACCACTAGAACACCTAACACAGAATTACTAGAACACTACAACTGGACCACTAGAACCTAACACTAGAATACTACACTACAACTGGACCACTAGAACACCTAACACTAGAATACTACTACAACTGGACCACTAGAAAAACCTAACACTAGAAAACACTACAACTTGGGACCACTAGAACACCTAACACTAGAACACTACAACTGGACCACTAGAACACCTAACAACTAGAACACTACAAACTGGACCACTAGAACACCTAACACTAGAACATACTACAACTGGACCACTAGGAACACCTAACACTAGAAACACCTACAAAACTGGACCACACTAGAACACCTAACACTAGAATACTAGAACACTACAACTGGACCACTAGAACACCTAACACTAGAATACTACAACTGGACCACTAGAACACCTAACACTAGAATACTAGAACACTACAACTGGACCACTAGAACACCTAACACTAGAATACTAGAACACTACAACTGGACCACTAGAAACACCTAACACTAGAACACTACAACTGGACCACTAGAACACCTAACACTAGATACTAGACACTACAACTGGACCACTAGAACACCTAACACTAGAACACTACAACTGGACCACTAGAACACCTAACACTAGAATACTAGAACACTACAACTGGACCACTAGAACACCTAACACTAGAAATACTACAACTGGACCACTAGAACACCTAACACTAGAATACTAGAACACTACAACTGGACCACTAGAACACCTAACACTAGAATACTAGAACACTACAACTGGACCACTAGAACACCTAACACTAGAACACTACAACTGGACCAACTGGACCACTAGAAAACACCTAACACTAGAAATTACTAGAACACTACAACTGGACCACTAGAACACCTAACACTAGAATACTAGAAACACTACAACTGGACCACTAGAAACACCTAACACTAGAATACTAAAACACTACAACTGGACCACTAGAACACCTAACACTAGTACACTAGAACACTACAACCGGACCACTAGAACACCTAACACTAGAATACTACAACTGGACCACTAGAACACCTAACACTAGAATACTAGAACACTACAACTGGACCACTAGAAAACCTAACACTAGAATACTAGAACACTACAACTGGACCACTAGAACACCTAACACTAGAATACTAAAACACTACAACTGGACCACTAGAACACCTAACAATAGAATACTACAACTGGACCACTAGAACACCTAACACTAGAACACTACAACTGGACCACTAGAACACCTAACACTAGAATACTACAACTGGACCACTAGAACACCTAACACTAGAATACTAGAAACACTACAACTTGGACCACTAGAAACCTAACACTAGAATACTAGAACACTACAACTGGACCACTAGAACACTAACACTAGAATACACTACAACTGGACCACTAGAAAAAACACCTAACACTAGAACACTACAACTGGACCACTAGAACACTAACACTAAACTGGACCACTAGAACACTAACACTAGAATACTACTACAACTGGACCACTAGAACACCTAACACTTAGAATCACTACAACTGGACCACTAGAACACCTAACACTAGAATACTACACTACAACTGGACCACTAGAACACCTAACACTAGAACACTACACTACAACTGGACCACTAGAACACCCTAACACTAGAAACACTACAACTGGACCACTAGAACACCTAACACTAGAATACTAGAAACACTACAACTGGACCACTAGAACACCTAACACTAGAATACTAGAACACTACAACTGGACCACTAGAACACCTAACACTAGAAAACACTATACAACTGGACCACTAGAACACCTAACACTAGAATACTAGAACACTACAACTGGACCACTAGAACAACCTAACACTAGAATAGAATACACTACAACTGGACCACTAGAACACCTAACACTAAAAACACTACAACTGGACCACTAGAACACCTAACACTAATACTAGAACACTACAACTGGACCACTAGAACACCTAACACTAGAATACACTACAACTGGACCACTAGAACACCTAACACTAAAACACTAAACACTACAACTGGACCGGTGGGTGGGGGGGGGGGGGGGGGGGGGGGCACTAGAACACCTAACACTAGAATACTAGAACACTACAACTGGACCACTAGAACACCTAACACTAGAAACACTACAACTGGACCACTAGAACACCTAACACTAGAATACTAGAAACACTACAACTTGGACCACTAGAACACCTAACACTAGAATACTAGAACACTACAACTGGACCACTAGAAACCACCTAACACTAAAACACTACAACTGGACCACTAGAACACATAACACTAGAATACTAGAACACTACAAACTGGACCACTAGAACACCTAACACTATAGAATACAGAACTTCAACTGGACCACTAGAACACCTAACACTAAAACACTACAACTTGGACCACTAGAACACCTAACACTAGAATACTAGAACACTACAACTGGACCACTAGAACAAACCTAACACTAGAACACTACAACTGGACCACTAGAACACCAACAACTAAAACACTACAACTCTGGACCACTAGAACACCTAACACTAGAACACTACAACTGGACCACTAGAACACCTAACACTAGAACACTTCAACTGGACCACTAGAACACCTAAACACTAAACACTACAACTGGACCACTAGAACACCTAACACTAGAACACTAGAACACTACAACTGGACCACTAGAAAACCTTAACACTAGAACACTTCAACTGGACCACTAGAACACCTAACACTATACAAAACACTACAACTGGACCACTAGAACACCTAACACTAGAACACTACAACTTGGACGACACTAGAACACCTAACACTAGAAAACACTACAACTGGACCACTAGAACACCTAACACTAGAACACTACAACTGGACCACTAGAACACCTAACACTAGAATACTACTACAACTGGACCACTAGAACACCTAACACTAGAAACTACAACTGGACCACTAGAACACCTAACACTAGAACACTACAAACTGGACCACTAGAACACCTAACACTAGAATACTAGAACACTACAACTGGACCACTAGAACACCTAACACTAGAACACTACACTACAACTGGACCACTAGAACACCTAACACTAGAAACAGAAAACTACAACTGGACCACTAGAACACCTAACACTAGAACACTACAACTGGACCACTAGAACACCTAACACTAGAAACACTAGTACAACTGGACCACTAGAACACCTAACACTAGAACACTACAACTTGGACCACTAGACACCTAACACTAGAACACTACAACTGGACCACTAGAACACCTAACACTAAAACACTACAACTGGACCACTAGAACACCTAACACTAAACAACTACTACAACTGGACCACTAGAACACCTAACACTAGAATACACTACAACTGGACCACTAGAACACCTAACACTAGAACACTACAACTTGGACCACTAGAACACACCTAACACTAGAAACACTACAACTGGACCACTAGAAACACCTAACACTAGAACACTACAACTGGACCCACTAGAACACCTAACACTAGAAACACTTCAACTGGACCTAGAACACCTAACACTAGAAAAACACTACAACTGGACCACTAGAACACCTAACACTAGAACACTACAACTGGACCACTAGAACACCTAACACTAGAACACTACAACTGGACCACTAGAACACCTAACACTAAACACTACAACTGGACCACTAGAAACACCTAACACTAGAATACTAGAAAACACTACAACTGGACCACTAGAACACCTAACACTAGAACACTATAGACACTAGAACACTACAACTGGGCCACTAGAACACCTAACACTAAAACACTACAACTGGACCACTAGAACACCTAACACTAGAATACTAGAACACTACAACTGGACCACTAGAACACCTAACACTAGAATACTAGAACACTACAACTGGACCACTAGAACACCTAACACTAGAATACTAGAACACTACAACTGGACCACTAGAACACCTAACACTAGAATACTACAACTGGACCACTAGAACACCTAACACTAGAATACTAGAACACTACAACTGGACCACTAGAACACCTAACACTAGAATACTAGAACACTACAACTGGACCAATAGAACACCTAACACTAGAATACTAGAACACTACAACTGGACCACTAGAACACCTAACACTAGAATACTAGAACACTACAACTGGACCACTAGAACACCTAACACTAGAATACTACAACTGGACCACTAGAACACCTAACACTAGAATACTAGAACACTACAACTGGACCACTAGAACACCTAACACTAGAACACTACAACTGGACCACTAGAACACTACAACTGGACCACTAGAACACCTAACACTAGAATACTACAACTGGACCACTAGAACACCTAACACTAGAATACTAGAACACTACAACTGGACCACTAGAACACCTAACACTAGACACTAGAACACTACAACTGGACCACTAGAACACCTAACACTAGAATACTACAACTGGACCACTAGAACACCTAACACTAGAATACTAGAACACTACAACTGGACCACTAGAACACCTAACACTAGAATACTAGAACACTACAACTGGACCACTAGAACACCTAACACTAAAACACTACAACTGGACCACTAGAACACCTAACACTAGAATACTAGAACTGGACCACTAGAACACCTAACACTAGAATACTAGAACACTACAACTGGACCACTAGAACACCTAACACTACAATACTAGAACACTACAACTGGACCACTACTCCACTAGAACACCTAAAACCTAGAATACTAGAACACTACAACTGGACCACTAGAAACACCTAACACTAGAATACTAACAACTGGACCACTAGAACACCTAACACTAGAACACTACAACTGGACCACTAGAACACCTAACACTAGAATACTAGAACACTACAACTGGACCACTAGAACACCTAACACTAGAATACTAGAACACTACAACTGGACCACTAGAACACCTAACACTAGAATATTACAACTGGACCACTAGAACACCTAACACTAGAATACTAGAACACTACAACTGGACCACTAGAACACCTAACACTAGAATATTACAACTGGACCACTAGAACACCTAACACTAGAATACTAGAACACTACAACTGGACCACTAGAACACCTAACACTAAAACACTACAACTGGACCACTAGAACACCTAACACTAGAATACTAGAACACCTACAACCTGGACCACTAGAACACCTAACACTAGAATACTAGAACACTACTAGAACACTACAACTGGACCACTAGAACACCTAACACTAGAATACTACAACTGGACCACTAGAACACCTAACACTAGAATACTAGAACACTACAACTGGACCACTAGAACACCTAACACTAGAATACTAGAACACTACAACTGGACCACTAGAACACCTAACACTAGAATACTAAAACACTACAACTGGACCACTAGAACACCTAACACTAGAACACTACAACTGGACCACTAGAACACCTAACACTAGAACACTACAACTGGACCACTAGAACACCTAACACTAGAATACTACAACTGGACCACTAGAACACCTAACACTAGAATACTAGAACACTACAACTGGACCACTAGAACACCTAACACTAGAAAACTAGAACACTACAACTGGACCACTAGAACACCTAACACTAGAATACTACAACTGGACCACTAGAACACCTAACACTAGAATACTAGAACACTACAACTGGACCACTAGAACACCTAACACTCACTAGAATACTAGAACACTACAACTGGACCACTAGAACACCTAACACTAAAACACTACAACTGGACCACTAGAACACCTAACACTAGAATACTAGAACACTACAACTGGACCACTAGAACACCTAACACTAGAATACTAGAACACTACAACTGGACCACTAGAACACCTAACACTAAAACACTACAACTGGACCACTAGAACACCTAACACTAGAATACTACAACACTACAACTGGACCACTAGAACACCTAACACTAGAATACTAGAACACTACAACTGGACCACTAGAACACTTAACACTAAAACACTACAACTGGACCACTAGAACACCTAACACTAGAATACTAGAACACTACAACTGGACCACTAGAACACCTAACACTAGAATACTAGAACACTACAACTGGACCACTAGAACACCTAACACTACAACACTTCAACTGGACCACTAGAACACCTAACACTAGAATACTACAACTGGACCACTAGAACACCTAACACTAGAATACTAGAACACTACAACTGGACCACTAGAACACCTACATGGTACAGTAACAGTAAAACATTTAGCAGACTATGTGTGTGTGTGTGTGTGTGTGTGTGTGTGTGTGTGTGTGTGCACGCGTGTGGCCCCGGCACAGTGTAGCAGGTGGACGGCAGGAGGCATGAGACCCGGGATAAGAGGGTACAGCGTCCGCTGGAGGCAAAACGTTCCAGTAATGATTCCTGCCATTGTTCTCCAGTCCACAGCCTAGATAACACATGCAGGTAGCGCCGTTTCCGCCTCTCTCTCTCTCTCTCTCCCCCTCTCGCTCTTTCAGTAAGTCTTTCACTCTATTTCACCTTTCTCTCTATCACCATCAAATTTTCCCTCTCTCTCCCTCCCTCTCTCGCTCACCCTCTTTCACCCTCTTTCATTCTCCCACTCACCCTCTTTCTCCCTCTTTCATTCTCCCACACTCACCATCTTTCTCCCTCTCATTCTCCTACTCACCCTCTTTCTCCCTCACCCTCTTTCTCCCTCACCCTCTTTCATTCTCCCACTCACCCTCTTTCTCCCCCTTTCGTTATCCCACTCACCCTCTTTCTCCCTCTTTCATTCTCCCACTCACCCTCTTTCTCCTCTTTCATTCTCCCACTCACCCTCTTTCTCCCTCTTCATTCTCCCATTCACCCTCTTTCTCCCTCTTTCATTCACCCACTCACCCTCTTTCATTCTCCCACTCACCCTCTTTCTCCCTCTTTCATTCTCCCACTCACCCTCTTTCATTCTCCCACTCACCCTCTTTCTCCCTCTTTCATTCTCCCACTCACCCTCTTTCTTCCTCACCCTCTTTCTCCCTCTTTCATTCTCCCAATCACCCTCTTTCATTCTCCCACTCACCCTCTTTCTCCCTCTTTCATTCTCCCACTCACACCCTTTCTCCCTTACTCTCTTTCTCCCTCTTTCATTCTCCCCTCCCACTCACCCTCTTTCTCCCTCTTTCATTCTCCCACTCACCCTCTTTCTCCCTCACCCTCTTTCTCCCTCCTTCATTCTCCCTCCTTCATTCTCCCACTCACCCTCTTTCTTCCTCTTCATTCTCCCACTCACCCTCTTTCTCCCTCACCCTCATTCTCCCTCTTTCAATCTCCTACTCACCCTCTTTCTCCCTCTTTAATTATCCTACTCTCCCTCTTTCTCCCTCACCCTCATTCTCCCTCTTTCAATCTCCCACTCACCCTCTTTCTCCCTCTTTCATTCTCCCACTCACACCCTTCTCCCTCACTCTCTTTCTCCCTCTTTCATTCTCCCACTCACCCTCTTTCTCCCTCTTTCATTCTCCCACTCACCCTCTTTCTCCCTCACCCTCTTTCTCCCTCCTTCATTCTCCCACTCACCCTCTTTCTCCCTCACCCTCTTTCTCCCTCCTTCATTCTCCCACTCACCCTCTTTCTTCCTCCTCTTCATTCTCCCACTCACCCTCTTTCTCCCTCACCCTCTTTCTCCCTCTTTCATTCTCCCACTCACCCTCTTTCTCCCTCTTTCATTCTCCCACTCACCCTCTTTCTCCCTCTTTCATTCTCCCACTCACCCCCTTTCTCCCTCACCCTCTTTCTCCCTCTTTCATTCTCCCACTCACCCTCTTTCTCCCTCTTTCATTCTCCTACTCACCCTCTTTCTCCCTCTTCATTCTCCCACTCACCCTCTTTCTCCCTGTTTCATTGTCCCACTCACCCTCTTTCTCCCTCTTCCATTCTCCTACTCAACCTCTTTCCTCTCCCCACCCTCCCCCCTCTCCTCCCCTCTCTGAGTGATACCAGTGGAATCCGGCCATCCAGATAAGAGCCATTTTAACAGCGGGACTTCCTAGTTGGCCATTAGAGGCGACCTGATTCCATTTCCTCTGAGGGTCAGTGAGCTAATACACTGTTTATAAACACAACTGTGTGTGTGAGTGTTTCTGAACACTATAATCACTACGATAAGCACATATGAATGCACACTATTGACAACAAACATAGCGTAAAACTTCAATTAATAGCCCAGACATTTATTTGCTTAAATCACTGAACACAACAGGCACTTATTAGAGCCAGGCTTCTATTAGAGCCAGGCTTCTATTAGAGCCAGGCTTCTATTAGAGCCAGGCTTCTATTTGAGCTAGGCGTCTATTTCCTTAATGCACACAGCTTTTTGCTCATAGTTGATTGTTTAATTCCTGCATTGACTTCCAGCATTTTAATAAATGTATTTATTTCCTGTAATAATGTGTTATCATTTGCAAACTGTGTCATGTTTCTGTTGTCTTAGTATGCCTCTACAATATATATATATATATAATTTTTGTACGTTTCTTTGACAGAATCATTATTCTCCTCTTTGACTGCATTCTCGGTAGCTCTTACTTTTTTCGCCACTAGAGGGCGATCGTCCAATTTCTAGGGGTCTGTGCTGCCGAAGTTGTTGACAGTTTTTGTGCTTGCCAGTTAGCTAGCAGTTCTCAGCTGTTAGCAGCCAGTTAGCTAGCAGTTCTCAGCTGTTAGCAGCCAGTTAGCTAGCAGTTCTCAGCTGTTAGCAGCCAGTTAGCTAGCAGTTCTCAGCTGTTAGCAGCCAGTTAGCTAGCAGTTCTCAGCTGTTAGCAGCCAGTTAGCTAGCAGTTCTCAGCTGTTAGCAGCCAATGGCTAGCAGTTTCTTACTAGCAATAAACAAGGATTATTGCCATCATTTTTTCAAATCATTACTGAATTATTTATTGCTACAAATCAAACATTAAACCTCAACAATTCGTGGTATTTATGGTAACCTCGTAAACAATTCATTTAGACCCAGCGTTTATTTGAAACCGCTGTTTATTTGCTGAAATGTGTCCCGTTGCCCGGCTATTAAAAGGGACAGGAAGCTATTTGAGACTCAGCGTTTAATTGAAGTTTTACGGTACCTAATTTACACACATACAGTGCATTCGGAAAGTATTCAGACACCTTTACTTTTTCCACCTTTTGTTACGTTACAGCCTTATTCTAAAATGGATTATATTGTGGCTGGGCCACTCAAGGACATTCAGAGACTTGTCCCGAAGCCACTCCTGTGTTGTCTTGGCTGTGCACTTAGGGTCGTTGTCCTGTTGGAAGGTGAACCTTCGCCCCAGTCTGAGGTCCTGAGCGCTCTGGAGCAGGTTTTCATCAAGGATCTCTCTGTACTTTGCTCTGTTCATCTTTCTCTCGATCCTGACTAGTCTCCTAGTCCCTGCCGCTGAAAAACATCCCCACAGCATGATGCTGCCACCACCATGCTTCACCGTAGGGATGGTGCCAGGTTTCCTCCAGACGTGACGCTTGGCATTCAGGCAAAATAGTTCAATCTTGGTTTCATCAGACAAGAGAATCTTGTTTCTCATGGTTTGAGAGTCTTTAGGTGCCTTTTGGCAAGCTCCAAACGGGCTGTCATGTGCCTTTTACTGAGGAGTGGCTTCCGTCTGGCCACTCTACCATAAAGGCCTGATTGGTGGAGTGCTACAGAGATGGTTGTCCTTCTGGAAGGTTCTCCCATCTCCACAGAGGAACTCTGGAGTGATCATCGGGTTCTTGGTCACCTCCCTGACCAAGGACCTTCTCCCCCGATTGCTCAGTTTGGCCGGGCGGCCAGCTCTAGGAAGAGTCTTGGTGGTTCCAAACTTCTTCAATTTAAGAATGATGGAGGCCATCGTGTTCTGGGGAACCTTCAATGCTGCAGAAATTTTTCGGTACTCTTCCCCAGATCTGGGCCTCGACACAATCCTGTCTCGGAGCTCTACGGACAATTCCTTTGATCTCATGGCTTGGTTTTTGCTCTGACATGCACTGTCAACTGTGGGACCTTATATAGACAGGTGTGTGCCTTTCCAAATCATGTCCAATCAATTGAATTTACCACAGGTGGACTTCAATCAAGTTGCAGAAACATCTTAAGGATGATCAATGGAAACAGGATGCACCTGAGCTCAATTTCGAGTTTCATAGCAAAGGATCTGAATACTTATGTAAATAAGTTATCTGTTTTTAATTTAGAATACATTTGCAAACACTTCTAAAAACCTGTTTTCACTTTGTCATTATGGGTTATTGTGTGTAGATTAATGAGAAAAAAATGTATTTAATCCATTTTAGAATAAGGCTGTAACGTAACAAAATGTGGAAAAAGTCAATGGGTCTGAATACTTTCGAATGCACTGTAGATGTTTCATATCACACAGCAGTAACAGTGTCTCACCTGTCCAATTTTTGGTCTATTGATTGACAGCTGCTGGACAGAGCGTTGTCTGCACTCCCAAAGGGCTCCAGCAACTGAAGAACACAACAGAATGATCACATTATTAGCCTTACCAGTTTCACTCAGACACATTTGACTTGACTGAGACGGAGCTGTATGAGGGAACAAACACGTGGACAGAGGATGAGAAAAGGTCAGGGACTGAGAGAGAGAGAGAGAGAGAGAGAGAGAGAGAGAGAGAGAGAGAGAGAGAGAGAGAGAGAGAGAGAGAGAGAGAGAGACTACATGGCCAAAAGTATGTGGATACCCCTTCAAATTAGTGGATTCGGCTATTTCAGCCACACCCGTTGCTTAAAGGTGTATAAAATCGAGCACACAGCCATGCAATCTCCATAGACAAGTAGTAGAATGGCCCGTACTGAAGAGCTCAGTGACTTTCAACGTGGCACATTTTTTATGATGCCATCTTTCCAACAAGTCAGTTCGTCAAATTTCTGCCCTGCTAGAGCTGCCCCGGTCAACTGTAAGTGCTGTTATTGTGAAGTGGAAATGTTTAGGAGCAACAACGGCTCAGCTGCGAAGAGATAGGCCACACAAGCTCACAGAACGGGACCGGCAAGTGCTGAAGCGCGTAGCGCGTAAAAATCGTCTGTCTTCGGTTGCATAACTCACTAACGAGTTCCAAACTGCCTCTGGAAGCAACGTCAGCACAATAACTGTTTGTCAGGAGCCTCATGAAATGGGTTTCCATGGCCGAGCAGCCGCTCGCAAGCCTAAGATCACCATGCGCAATGCCAAGCGTCGGCTGGAGTGGTGTAGAGCTCGCCGCCATTGGACTCTGGAGCAGTGGAAACGCGTTCTCTGGAGTGATGAATCTCGCTTCACCATCTGGCTGTCAGACGGACAAATCTGGGTTTGGTGGATGCCAGGAGAATGCTACCTGCCCGAATGCATAGTGCCAACTGTAAAGTTTGGTGGAGTAGGAATAATGGTCTGGGGCTGTTTTTCATGGTTCGGGCTAGGCCCCTTAGTTCCAGTGAACGGAAATCTTAACGCTTCCAACTTTGTGGCAACAGTTTGGGGAACGCCCTTTCCTGTTTCAGCATAACAATGCCCACGTGCACAAAGCGAGGTACATACGGAAATGGTTTGTCGAGATCGGTGTGGAAGAACTTGACTGGCCTGCACAGAGCCCTGACCTCAACCTCATGGAACGCCTTTGGGATTAATTGGAACGCCGACTGCGAGCCAGGCCTAATCGCCCAACATCAGTGCCGACCTCACTAATGCTATTGTGGCTGAATGGAAGCAAGTCCCCACAGTAATGTTCCAACATCTAGTGGAAAGCCTTCCCAGAAGAGTGGAGGCTGTTATAGCAGCAAAGTGGGGGACCAACTCCATATTAATGCCGATGATTTTGGAATGAGATGTTCGACGAGTAGGTGTCCACATACTTTTGGTCATGTAGTGCAAGATAATAGTGTGAGAAGACAAGAGAAGGTCGGAGAGCAAGAGAGACAGAGAGTACTATGTTGTATCTTACCTTCTGGTCCAGGCCCTCAGGTATAAACTCTCCCTCAGTGTGAATAGAGGTGTAGGAGCCGTGCCTGGCGATCTGCTGCTGCTCCTCTGGGACCGAGCCTGGAGGGGGCGACCTACGACCTGTATGGAGGGAACCTGGAGGGGGATTGGCAAATAGTGGGAATGAGCGAGAGAGGAGGGAGGTAGAGAGCAAGGGGAGAGAAGGATGAAGACAGGTATAAAGTCTCTCTCTCTCTCTCTCTCTCTCTCTCTCTCTCTCTCTCTCTCTCTCTCTCTCTCTCTCTCTCTCTCTCTCTCTCTCTCTCTCTCTCTCTCTCTCTCTCTCTCTCTCTCTCTCTCTCTCTCTCTCTCTCTCTCTCTCTCTCTCTCTCTCTCTCTCTCTCTCTCTCTCTCTCTCTCTCTCTCTCTCTCTCTCTCTCTCTCTCTCTCTCTCTCTCTCTCTCTCTCTCTCTCTCTCTCTCTCTCTCTCTCTCTCCTCCTCTCTCTCTGAGTGTGTGAACTGACCTGTGGAGTGTTTGCGAACCCTCTCTGAACCCTTCAGGTCTCCTAGAGAATGGGACGACCTCATCTCGCTCTGTTTGTCCCTGCTGCCCACCTGTAGTAACTAGACACACAGGAAGTGGATCGGAGAGGAAGTGAAGACGTTATTACATCATTGTGAAATGACATCATTGTGTCGAACAGCTAAGGAAGTGACTGTGTTGTCAGGAGCAGACTTCATCACAGAGTACAATCAATCAATCATTATCTATAAAGCCCTTTTTACATCAGCAGACGTCACAAAGTGCTATACAGAAACCCAGCCTAAAACCCCAAACAGCAAGCAATGCAGATGTAGAAGCACGGTGGCTAGGAAAAACTCCCTATAAAGGCAAAAACCTAGGAAGAAACCTAGAGAGGAACCAGGCTCTGAGGGGTGGCCAGTCCTCTACTGGCTGTACTGGGTAGAGAGGAACCAGGCTCTGAGGGGTGGCCAGTCCTCTTCTGGCTGTACTGGGTGGAGAGGAACCAGGCTCTGAGGGGTGGCCAGTCCTCTACTGGCTGTACTGGGTGGAGAGGAACCAGGCTCTGAGGGGTGGCCAGTCCTCTACTGGCTGTACTGGGTGGAGAGGAACCAGGCTCTGAGGGGTGGCCAGTCCTCTACTGGCTGTACTGGGTGGAGAGGAACCAGGCTCTGAGGGGTGGCCAGTCCTCTACTGGCTGTACTGGGTGGAGAGGAACCAGGCTCTGAGGGGTGGCCAGTCCTCTACTGGCTGTGCTGGTGGAGATTATAAGAGTACATGGCCATTAAGGCCAGATCGTTCTTCAAGATGTTCAAACATTCAGAGGTCGAGACAGCAGGTGGGAGGGAGGAAGGGAGGAGGGCGAGAGAGAGACTCGAATATCTTAGTGCAGGGGTGTCAAACTCCTTCCACGGAGGGCCGAGTGTCTGTGGGTTTTGGGGTTTTCCTTTCAGTTAAGACCTAAACAACCAGGTGAGGGGAGTTCCTTACTAAGACCTAGACAACCAGGTGAGGGGAGTTCCTTACTAAGACCTAGACAACCAGGTGAGGGGAGTTCCTTACTAAGACCTAGACAACCAGGTGAGGGGACTTCCTTACTAAGACCTAGACAACCAGGTGAGGGGAGTTCCTTACTAAGACCTAGACAACCAGGTGAAGGGAGTTCCTTACTAAGACCTAGACAACCAGGTGAAGGGAGTTCCTTACTAAGACCTAGACAACCAGGTGAGGGGAGTTCCTTACTAAGACCTAGACAACCAGGTGAGGGGAGTTCCTTACTAAGACCTAGACAACCAGGTGATTGGAGTTCCTTACTAAGACCTAGACAACCAGGTGAGGGGAGTTCCTTACTAAGACCTAGACAACCAGGTGAGGGGAGTTCCTTACTAAGACCTAGACAACCAGGTGAAGGGAGTTCCTTACTAAGACCTAGACAACCAGGTGAGGGGAGTTCCTTACTAAGACCTAGACAACCAGGTGAGGGGAGTTCCTTACTAAGACCTAGACAACCAGGTGATTGGAGTTCCTTACTAAGACCTAGACAACCAGGTGAGGGGAGTTCCTTACTAAGACCTAGACAACCAGGTGAGGGGAGTTCCTTACTAATCAGTGACCTTAATTCATCAATCAAGTACAAGGGAGGAGCGAAAACCTGCAGACACTCTGGCCCTCTGTGGAATAAGTTTGACATGCCTTTGTGGCACAGCCAGTTAGTTAGTTCATCTCTATATACACTACCAGTCAAAGGTTTGGACACACCTACTCATTCCAGGGGTTTTCTTTAGTTTTATTATTTTCTGCATTGTAGAATAATAGTGAAGACATCACACCTATGAAATAACACATATGGAATCATGTAGTAACCAAAATAGTGTTAAACAAATCAAAATGTATTTTATATTTGAGATTCTTCAAATAGCCGCCCTTTGCCTTGAAGACAGCGTTGCACACTCTTGACATTCTCTCAACCAGCTTCATGAGGTAGTCACCTGGAATGCATTTCGATTAACAGGTGTACTTTGTTAAAAGTTAATTTGTGGAATTTATTTCCTTCTTAATGCGTTTGAACCAATCAGTTGTGTTGTGACAAGGTAGGCGTGGTATACAGAAGATAGCCCTATTTGGTAAAAGACAAAGTCCATATTATGGCAAGAACAGCTCAAATAAGCAAAGAGAAACGACAGTCCATCATTACTTTAAGACATGAAGGTCAGTCAATAAGGAACATTTCAAGAACTTTCAAAGTATCTTCAAGTGCAGTCGCAAAAACCATCAAGCACTATGATGAAACTGGCTCTCATGAGGACCGCCACAGGAATGGAAGACCCAGAGTTACCTCTGCTGCAGAGGATAAGTTCATTAGAGTTACCAGCCTCAGAATGCAGCCCAAATGCTTCACAGAGTTCAAGTAACATACACATCTCAACATCAACTGTTCAGAGGAGACTGTGTGAATCAGGCCGTCATTGTCTAATTGCTGCAAAAAAAAACACTACTAAAGGACACCAATAAGAAGAAGAGACTTGCTTGGGCCAAGAAACACGAACAATGGACATTAGACCGGTGGAAATATGTCCTTTGGTCGGATGATTCCAAATTTGAGATTTTTGGTTCCAACCGCCGTGTCTTTGTGAGACGCAGAGAAGGTGAATGGATGATCTCCGCATGTGTGGTTCCCACCGTGAAGCATGGAAGAGGAGGTGTTATGGTGTGGGGGTGCTTTGCTGGTGACACTGTATGTGACTTATTTAGAATTCAAGCCACACTTAACCAGCATGGCTACCACAACATTCTGCAGCGATACGCCATCCCATCTGGTTTGGGCTTAGTGGGACTATCATTTGTTTTTCAACAGGACAATGACCCAACACACCTCCAGGCTGTGTAAGGGCTATTTGACCATGAAGGAGAGTGATGGAGTGCTGCATCAGATGACCTGGCCTCCACAATCACCCGACCTCAACCCAATTGGGATGTTTTGGGATGAGTTGGACCGCAGAGTGAAGGTAAAGCAGCCAACAAGTGTTCAGTATATGTGGGAATTCCTTCAAGACTGTTGGAAAAGCATTCCAGGTGAAGCTGGTTGAGAGAATGCCAAGAGTGTGCAAAGCTGTCATCAAGGCAAAGGGTGGCTACTTTGAAGAATCTAAAATATATTTTGATTTGTTTAACACTTTTTTGGTTACTACATGATTCCATATGTGTTATTTCATAGTTTGATGTCTTCACTATTATTCTACAATGTAGAAAATAGTAAAAATAAAGAAAAACCCTTCAATGAGTAGGTGTGTCCAAACTTTTGACTGGTACTGTATGTCACAACAGATTAGATTAGATGTCTTATTTAATGTAGCTTACTTGTTATCTACAACCTTTTAGCGCTAATTAATTATAGTGTAATGAACTTCTCTCTAATCAGTTAATCACATTAGTACGCACTAGAGCATTTCTCACACTGAATCCTAATGACTCATAACTAAATAATATCCATGTCATAACATTGTTGTCCTGGAGAGAAGGGAGTTTTCTATAGGGACAGATAAAGACTGACTCAATATTTGTTGCATGTATACTGCTCTGACAATGCCTTCTAAACTGCCACTGATGAAGTGGATATTAGAAGGCTGACGAGATGTGTGTATGTGTGTGAATATGTGGACTCACATGGTTGTTGGTGGGTGTTTTCAGCAGTAGTCTGAGCAGGCTGGTAGAGCCCACGTTGAGCACCGCTCTGTCAACATCCTCCTGGCTCTTTAGAGGAACCAGCCGCTGCAGGGAGACGTTTACATTACATTTAGTCTCATCCAGAGTCACTTACAGTTATTAAGTCTGAGACAAGATACTTCCAGTTATTAAGTCTGAGACAAGATACTTGTGTGTAGATTGCTGAGGTTGGACCTTATATAGACAGGTGTGTGCCTTTCCAAATCATGTCCGATCAATTGAATTTACCACAGGTGGACTCCAATCAAGTTGTAGAAACATCTCAAGGATGATCAATGGAAACAGGATGCACCTGAGCTCAATTTCGAGTTTCATAGCAAAGGGTCTGAATACATATGTAAATAAGGTATGTGTTTTTTGTTTTTTATAAATGTGCAAACATTTATAAAAACCTGTTTTTGCTTTGTCATTATGGGGTATTGGGTCATTATGGGGTATTGGGTCATTATGGGGTATTGGGTCATTATGGGGTATTGGGTCATTATGGGGTATTGGGTCACTATGGGGTATTGGGTCATTATGGGGTATTGTGTGTTGATTGCTGTGGAAATTGTTTTCTTTAATCCATTTTAGAATAAGGCTGTAACGTAACAAAATGTGGAAAAAGTCACTATTTTCTGAGACAAGATACTTACAGTTATGTTATGATGTGGTGTGATATCATTTTGTTATATTGTTATGTTATATTGTTATATTACAGTGCATTCGGAAAGTATTCAGACCCTTTACTCAGTACTCTGTTGAAGCACCTTTGGCAGCGGTGACCCGCTCCTGCAGGTTCATGCTCTACAACATTCGGAGAGTACGACCCTGCCTTACACAGGAAGCGGCACAGGTCCTAATCCAGGCACTTGTCATCTCCCGTCTGGACTACTGCAACTCGCTGTTGGCTGGCCTCCCTGCCTGTGCCATTAAACCCCTACAACTCATCCAGAATGCCGCAGCCCGTCTGGTGTTCAACCTTCCCAAGTTCTCTCACGTCACCCCCCTCCTCCGCACACTCCACTGGCTTCCAGTTGAAGCCCGCATCCGCTACAAGACCATGGTGCTTGCCTATGGAGCAGTGAGGGGAACGGCACCTCTGTACCTTCAGGCTCTGATCAGTCCCTACACCCAAACGAGGGCATTGCGTTCATCCACCTCTGGCCTGCTGGCTCCCCTTCCTCTGCGGAAGCATAGTTCCCGCTCAGCCCAGTCAAAACTGTTCGCTGCTCTGGCACCCCAATGGTGGAACAAGCTCCCTCACGACGCCAGGACAGCGGAGTCACTCACCACCTTCCGGAGACATTTGAAACCCCACCTCTTTAAGGAATACCTGGGATAGGATAAAGTGTTCCTTCTAACCCCCCCCCCCCCCCCCCCCCAAATTGTAAAGTGGTTATCCCACTGGCTATAGGGTGAACGCACCAATTTGCGAGTCGCTCTGGCTAAGAGCGTCTGCTAAATGACGTTAATGTGCCCTTGAGCAAGGCACTTAACCCTAATTGCTCCTGTAAGTCGCTCTGGATAAGAGCGTCTGCTAAATGACTAAAATGTAAATGTAAAATGCAGCGATTACAGCCTTGAGTCTTCTTGGGTATGACGCTACAAGCTTGGCACACCTGTATTTGGGGAGTTTCTCCCATTCTTCTCTGCAGATCCTCTCAAGCTCTGTCAGGTTGGATGGGGAGCGTCGCTGCACAGCTATTTTCAGGTCTCCAGAGATGTTCGATCGGGTTCAAGTCCGGCCTCTGGCTGGGCCACTCAAGGACTCCTGCGTTGTCTTGGCTGTGTGCTTAGGGTCGTTGTCCTGTTGGAAGGTGAACCTTCACCCCAGTCTGAGGTCCTGAGCGCTCTGGAGCAGGTTTTCATCAAGGATCTCTCTGTACTTGGCTCCATTCATCTTTCCCTCGATCCTGACTAGTCTCCCAGTCCCTGCCGCTGAAAAACATCCCCACAGCATGATGCTGCCACCACCATGCTTCACCGTAGGGATGGTGCCAGGTTTCCTCCAGACGTGACGCTTGGCATTCAGGCCAAAGAGTTCAATCTTGGTTTCATCAGACCAGAGAATCTTGTTTCTCATGGTCTGAGAGTCCTTTAGGTGCCTTTTGGCAAGCTCCAAACGGGCTGTCATGTGCCTTTTACTGAGGAGTGGCTTCCGTCTGGCCACTCTAGCATAAAGGCCTGATTGGTGTAGTGCTGCAGAGATGGTTGTCCTTCTGGAAGGTTCTCCCATCTCCACAGAGGAGCTCTGTCAGAGTGACCATTGGGTTCCTGGTCACCTCCCTGACCAAGGCCCTTCTCCCCCGATTGCTCAGTTTGGCCAGGCGTTAACATTAATGTGTTAACATTATGAAATTCCCCATACATTGCACCCTATATGAAATCCCATAGGAATGCATTACATTTAGCAAAGAGGTACAGGTAACCCATTTTCACAAAATGGCTTCATAAGTGCACCACATGTTACATAAAGCTAGGAACAGTCTAAACAATGATGCCTAGCTATTGCAGACTTAACCATAGGGTACACATTTTCCAATATGGCCGCCAACCAGCTTCATCCCACTGAGCACACACTGGTTGAATCAACATTGTTTCAACGTCATTGTCAACCTAATGTGGAATCTGCGTTGAAAAAGTCATCAACCATATGTTATATTGTTATGTAATGTTATGTTATATGAGAGAAAAAAAAGTATGAAAAATGTATGCACTCACTAACTGTAAGTCGCTCTGGATAAGAGCATCTGCTAAATGACTTAAATGTTAAACGTTATATTATATGTGACATTGTTATGTTATTGTCTCTACCTCCTTGTCTGTGTAGAAGAGGTCCATCTGTTGTCCGAAGGCCTCTGTGACCTTCTGAAGCAGCTCCTTGATCTTCAGGGGTCGCTGAAATGGGATGATGCTGAGGAACAGAGGGGTCAGAGGTTGGAGATAAGGGGTTAGAGGTCATCCAGTCTCTAGTCAGCCAGTCATCTCTGCTGGTGTGACTGGACGATAACAGTGTTTGTCTGGTGATGCTCCTGCTTCTCTGTTTATTGATTTATTTTTATTTTTATACCCCCTTTTTCACCCCAATTTCGATCTTGTCTCATCGCTGCAACACCCCAACGGGCTCGGGAGGCGAAGGTAGAGTCCTCCCCGAAACATGACCCGCCAAACCGCGCTTCTTAACACCCGCCCGCACCAATGTGTCGGAGGAAACACTGTTCAACTGACGACCGAGGTCAGCCTGCAGGAGCCCGGCCCGCCACAAGGAGCCGCTACAGCGCCATGAACCAAGTAAAGCCCCCCCGGCCAAAGCCTCCCCTAACCCTGACGACGCTGGGCTAATCGTGCGGTGTGTCAGGGTTTCTGTATATGTGGTGCCGGATAACGTGATTGGGAAGATTTTATTTTACCGGCCATTTGAGAAATGGCATAGTGTTGGGTCCAATAGGAAAGTCAAAGTATGACTTAGCCACAGAGGAATCGAGGATCATTAGCTTATTTTAAAAAAATAGCTATGGATGATTTCAAATCACAAGCTTGTAGGCCTCTGCTTATTTAGCCTGCAGTTTGGGCGTGTGGCAATGAGCTGGTTATTGAGTTGTGGCTGTCAGTGAATCTAAAATATGTGTGACGATAATGTGTCTTAAATATAATGTCAAATTAAGAACGGGATGGGTGTGTGGTGAAGACACACAGCCGTCTAGTCTCTCTCCAGACTGGCTCAGCCGTCTAGTCTCTCTCCAGACTGGCTCAGCCGTCTAGTCTCTCTCCAGACTGGCTCAGCTGTCTAGTCTCTCTCCAGACTGGCTCAGCCATCTAGTCTCTCTCCAGACTGGCTCAGCCGTCTAGTCTCTCTCCAGACTGGCTCAGCCGTCTAGTCTCTCTCCAGACTGACTCAGCTGTCTAGTCTCTCTCCAGACTGGCTCAGCAGTCTAGTCTCTCTCCAGACTGGCTCAGCCGTCTAGTCTCTCTCCAGACTGGCTCAGCAGTCTAGTCTCTCTCCAGACTGGCTCAGCAGTCTAGTCTCTCTCCAGACTGGCTCAGCCGTCTAGTCTCTCTCCAGACTGGCTCAGCAGTCTAGTCTCTCTCCAGACTGGCTCAGCCGTCTAGTCTCTCTCCAGACTGGCTCAGCCGTCTAGTCTCTCTCCAGACTGGCTCAGCCGTCTAGTCTCTCTCCAGACTGGCTCAGCAGTCTAGTCTCTCTCCAGACTGGCTCAGCCGTCTAGTCTCTCTCCAGACTGGCTCAGCCGTCTAGTCTCTCTCCAGACTGGCTCAGCCGTCTAGTCTCTCTCCAGACTGGCTCAGCCGTCTAGTCTCTCTCCAGACTGGCTCAGTAGTCTAGTCTCTCTCCAGACTGGCTCAGTAGTCTAGTCTCTCTCCAGACTGGCTCAGCCGTCTAGTCTCTCTCCAGACTGGCTCAGCAGTCTAGTCTCTCTCCAGACTGGCTCAGTAGTCTAGTCTCTCTCCAGACTGGCTCAGCCGTCTCCCGCCAGTTCTCCCGCATTCATTGTTTCATTGTGTGAATTGTTTACCCTTTAAAAAAAAAGTTTAATCAATTCCCCATTACATATGTCACCAGTAGTAAATGTACTGTTAATCCCCGTCATTTGGTTTCATACATTTCTGTTAATGCATGTATTAATTAATAAGGTCGATGT
>CM062506.1:43938999-43971499 GCA_031479575.1 Coregonus ussuriensis | reverse complement strand
GTCAGTCAGTCAGTCTGTCAGTGAGTCAGTCAGTAAGTCAGTGAGTCAGTAAGTCAGTAAGTCAGTGAGTCAGTGAGTCAGTCAGTCAGTCAGTCAGTGAGTCAGTCAGTCAGTCAGTCAGTCAGTGAGTCAGTCAGTCAGTCAGTCAGTCAGTCTGTCAGTGAGTCAGTCAGTAAGTCAGTGAGTCAGTAAGTCAGTGAGTCAGTCAGTGAGTCAGTCAATGAGTCAGTCAGTGAGCCAGTCAGTCAGTCAGTGAGCCAGTCTGTCAGTCAGTCAGTCAGTCAGTAAGTCAGTGAGTCAGTAAGTCAGTCAGTGAGTCAGTCAGTCAGCCAGTCAGTCAGCCAGTCAGCCAGTCAGTCAGTCAGCCAGTCAGCCAGTCAGTCAGCCAGTCAGTCAGCCAGCCAGCCAGTCAGTCAGCCAGTCAGTCAGTCAGCCAGTCAGTCAGTCAGCCAGCCAGTCAGTCAGCCAGTCAGCCAGTCAGTCAGTCAGCCAGTCAGTCAGTCAGTCAGCCAGTCAGTCAGTCAGTCAGTCAGTGAGCCAGACAGTCAGTCAGCCAGTCAGTCAGTCAGCCAGCCAGTCAGTCAGCCAGTCAGCCAGTCAGTCAGTCAGTCAGCCAGTCAGTCAGTCAGCCAGCCAGTCAGCCAGTCAGCCAGTCAGTCAGTCAGCCAGTCAGTCAGTCAATCAGTCAGCCAGTCAGTAAGTCAGTCAGCCAGCCAGCCAGTCAGCCAGCCAGTCAGTCAGCCAGCCAGTCAGCCAGTCAGCCAGTCAGTCAGTCAGTGAGCCAGACAGTCAGTCAGTCAGTGACCGGTGGAAATCTGTCCTTTGGTCTGATGAGTCCAAATTTGAAATGTATGGTTCCAACCGCCGTGTCTTTGTGTGACGCAGAGTAGGTGAACGGATGATCTCTGTCAGTGATTAATTTAGAATTCAAGGTACACTTAACCAGCATGGCTTCCACAGCATTCTGCAACGATACACCATCCCATCTGGTTTGCGCTCAGTGGGACTATCATTTGTTTTTCAACAGGACAATGACCCAACACACCTCCAGGCTGTGTAAGGGCTATTTGACCAAGAAGGAGAGTGATGGAGTGCTGCATCTGATGACCTGGCCTCCACAATCACCCGACCTCAACCCAATTGAGATGGTTTGGGATGAGTTGGACCGCAGAGTGAAGGAAAAGCTGCCAACAAGTGCTCAGCATATGTGGGAACTCCTTCAAGACTGTTGGAAAAGCATTCCAGGTAAAGCTGGTTGAGAGAATGCCAAGAGCGCGCAAAGATGTCATCAAGGGGATAAAATTGTAGACCTGCACAAGGCTGGGATGGGCTACAGAACAATAGGCAAGCAGCTTGGTGAGAAGGCAACAACTGTTGGCGCAATTATTAGAAAATGGAAGAAGTTCAAGATGACGGTCAATCACCCTCGGTCTGGGGCTCCATGCAAGATCTCACCTCGTGGGGCATCAATGATCATGAGGAAGGTGAGGGATCAGCCCAGAACTACATGGCAGGACCTGGTCAATGACCTGAAAAGAGCTGAGACCACAGTCTCAAAGAAAACCATTAGTAACACACTATGCCGTCATGGATTAAAATCCTGCAGCGCACGCAAGGTCCCCCTGCTCAAGCCAGCGCATGTCCAGGCCCATCTGAAGTTTGCCAATAACCATCTGGATGATCCAGAGGAGGAATGGGAGAAGGTCATGTGTTCTGATGAGACAAAAATAGAGCTTTTTGGTCTAAACTTCACTCGCCGTGTTTGGAGGAAGAAGGTTGAGTACAACCCCAAGAACACCATCCCAACCGTGAAGCATGGAGGTGGAAACATCATTCTTTGGGGATGCTTTTCTGCAAAGGGGACAGGACGACTGCACCGTATTGAGGGGAGGATGGATGGGGCCATGTATCGCGAGATCTTGGCCAACAACCTACTTCCCTCAGTAAGAGCATTGAAGATGGGTCGTGGCTGGGTCTTCCAGCATGACAACGACCCAAAACACACAGGCAGGGCAACTAAGGAGTGGCTCCGTAAGAAGCATCTCAAGGTCCTGGAGTGGCCTAGCCAGTCTCCAGACCTGAACCCAATAGAAAATCTTTGGAGGGAGCTGAAAGTCCGTATTGCCCAGCGACAGCCACGAAACCTGAAGGATCTGGAGAAGGTCTGTATGGAGGAGTGGGCCAAAATCCATGTTGCAGTGTGTGCAAACCTGGTCAAGACCTACAGGAAACGTATGATCTCTGTAATTGCAAACAAAGGTTTCTGTACCAAATACTAAGTTCTGCTTTTCTGATGTATCAAATACTTATGTCATGCAATAAAATGCAAATTAATTACTTAAAAATCATACAATGTGATTTTCTGGATTATTTTTTTTTGCAGACATCAGATTAACCATGCGCCACTTCTCTCTCCCGCCAATTTGTGCACATTCATTGTTTCATAACTTCATTGTGTGAATTGTTTGCGTTTGATTGTTAGTGTATATCAATTTCCCATGACATATATCACCACTAGTACATTTACCGTTAATTCCTATAATTGCTAATCAACAATGTTTGTTACTTTGGTTACGGTCATTTATTTTAATGCATTCAATATTGTTATTCCAGTCTTCCAGTTCTCATTGTCGGAGTGGACACATTGTTTACAAGTTGCACAACCTACGCTACACTTGTGAGAAACAAGTTTTGATTTATTTAATTCCATTTACAAGTTCTGTCAATTTAGTCATTGTATTTTGTTTGGAGCGCTTCTGTCAATGTTGAGTAAGGACGCGCATGCATAGAAGTAAGCCTATAGGCTACCTGGCCTGCGCTCAAATGTAGTAAATGTGCCCATTTGGGGATCTGATAGTATTTATGATTGGCTTAACGCACCACCACTAATGACCTGTGGAGCTTCTCACAGTAATGTTTTCTTCACCTCAAACAGCAAACAAACAAAGTCTGTTTTTACATCCACTGAGAATTACAATAGTTCCTCAATGTATTTGAAAAATCTTTCCAGGTCTCTCCCTTTCGATAACCACTCAGAGTGAAAGGGAAAAATGTAATGCTCAGATCCAGTGGAAAAATCATAAAATAGGCTTCTTATCAGTGCTTGACTTGGACTGAAATAGGTTCCGGTTCTCATTTTGGGTGCTGGTACTGTTTATATTTAGGTGCAGGTGTCACGTCTCCTCCCGTTGCTCCCCTCCGGCACTCTGATTCGCCGGTCTCCTGAGCCACCGGTCTGAGCGCACCACCTCGGCAACACCGGAATGGAAACCCAACGCACCCTAATCACCTCCAGCGCACCTGCACCTCAACAACTCATCACCACCCCCTGGACTGTTCTGGATGATGTTGTGTGTAATTGTTTAGCTTCGTGTCGTTTACTCTCTCTTTGGTATTCTCTTTCTCATTATTAAGTAAACCTTTACCTTGTTAATTCCTGCGTCTGCGTCCTGCCTCTTCGTATACTCAGTACTCGTCACAGAATCACACACCTGATGAAAGTGGATCCAGCAGGAGTTTCCCAGTGCCTGGACCACCAGCAGCAGCAGCTTGCCCAGTTGAACGCCGCCATGCAGGAAGTGCTCCAAACTCTGCATAATCTGCCCAGCGCTCCGGTTCCACCTCAGGGAGCGGCGAGTGCACCCAATCCACCTGTTCCCGTGCTATCACCCACTTCTGAGGGAACCCTCGCCCTACCGGAGCGCTATGACGGCAAAACTACTAAATGTAGCGGCTTTCTGCTACAGGTTTCACTTTATCTGATGCGTCAGCCTGGGGCATATCCATCTGACCAAGCTAGGATAGTGCTGGTGATTTCGCTACTTAAAGGAAAGGCACTGGATTGGGCCACGGCAGTCTGGGAAGGAGGTGAGGCCGTGGTGCTTCCCTACTCCACCTTCCTCGCTCGGTTCAGGGCGGTGTTTGATCATCCCACGGACGGAAAGGACGGAAAGGACGGGGGTGAGCGTCTCCTCCATCTACAACAGAGATAGGGGCCCATGTCCGCCTATAACTGGGACTGCGCCATTGACCTGCTGGAGGGACAACACCCCCCGAAGAATCACATTTACCCCCTTTCCATTGGCGGAGACTGACGCCATGGAGAAGTATGTGGCGGAGACCCTGAAACAGGGGTTCATCAGACGCTCTACCTCTCCTGCCTCCACCAGTTTCTTCTTCGTGGCCAAAAAAGACAGAGGACTGAGACCATGCATTGACTACAGGGGGCTGAACGCAGTCCCCACCAAGTACCGGTACCCCCTCCTTCTGGTTCCGTCGGCCATCGAGCATCTACGAGGGGCCCAGTACTTTACCAAGTTGGACCTGAGGAGTGCCTACAACCTGATCCGAATCCGGAAGGAGACGAGTGGAAGACAGCATTCAGCACTACCTCAGGCCACCATGAATACTGCGTCATGCCCTACGGCCTCGCCAACGCACCTTCTGTGTTCCAGTCCTTCGTCAATGATGTGTTCCGGGACATGCTGAGTAGACAGGTGGTGGTGTGCATCGACGATATCCTGATCTACTCGGATACGTTTGAGGAGCACGTCAGGGACGTCCAAGCTGTCCTACTCTGTCTCTGGGAACACAGCCTGTTGGTGAAGGGGGAGGAAATGGGAATTCCACCAATAGGCCATCTCCTTCCTGGGATACCGGATCAGTCCTCAGGGGGTGTTCATGGAAAGACTGAAAACGGACGCCGTCAGGTCATGGTCAGTTCCCACCACCATCAAGGGCCTACAGAGATTCCTGGGCTTCGCCAATTTCTACCGGTGTTTCATCAGGTCCTTCAGCTCCACAGCCGCCCCACTCACCTCTCTCCTTAAGGGTGGGCCTCAGAAGCTGGCCTGGAACCCTGAGACTGACGCTGCCTTCAAGAGGCTGAAGGAGAGGTTAATCACAGCGCCCATCCTAAAACACCCAGATCCATCTCTTCCTTTCATCTTGGAGGTGGACGCATCGGAGGAGGGCGTGGGTGCGGCCCTCTCCCAGCGGCACGGTAAGCCAGAGAAAATGTATCCCTGTGCCTTTTTCTCTAAAAAGCTTACCCCTGCAGAGATGAACTATGGAGTTGGAGACAGGGAGCTGTTGGCCGTGGTCCTCGCTCTGGAGGAATGGAGACACTGGCTGGAGGGCGCAGACCATCCATTCCAGATTCTTACTGACCACCGGAATTTGGAGCACATACGGGCAGCGAAACGGATGAACTCTCGTCAAGCCAGGTGGGCCCAATTTCTTACTCGCTTTCAGTTCATTCTGTCCTACCGCCAAGGATCCCAGAATGTGAAGGCCGACACACTCTCCAGGATGCACCATGCCGGAGCAAGGAAGGATCTGGGGGGTCCTATCCTGCCCCCGTCTCTCATCGTTGCACCTGTCGTTTGGGATGTGGACGAAGACATCCGCCTGGCGGCTCAGGAGGACCCAGCGCCTGCCAACGCCCCTCCGGTGCGTGAGTATGTACCCACCAGTGTCCGTGACCGCCTGCTGATCTGGGCGCACACCACCCTTACGGCAGGGCACTCTGGTATTACACGCACCCTGCATTCTCTAGCACAACATTTTTATTTATTTATTTTATTTCACCTATATTTAACCAGGTAAGCCAGTTGAGAACAAGTTCTCATTTGCAACTGCGACCTGGCCAAGATAAAGCAAAGCAGTGCGATAAAAACAACAACACAGAGTTACATATGGGGTAAAAAAACAAAGTAAAAAAATACAACAGAAAATATATATACAGTGTGTGCAAATGTAGCAAGTTATGGAGGTAAGGCAATAAATAGGCTATAGTGTAAAATAATTACAATTAGTATTAACACTGGAATGCTAGATTTGCAAGAGATTATGTGCAAATAGAGATACTGGGGTGCAAAAGAGCAAAATAAATAACAATATAGGGATGAGGTAGTTGGGTGGGCTAATTTCAGATGGGCTGTGTACAGGTGCAGTGATCGGTAAGGTGCTCTGACAACTGATGCTTAAAGTTAGTGAGGGAGATAAGAGTCTCCAGCTTCAGAGATGTTTGCAATTCATTCCAGTCATTGGCAGCAGAGAACTGGAAGGAATGGCGGCCAAAGGAGGTGTTGGCTTTGGGGATGACCAGTGAGATATACCTGCTGGAGCGCAGACTACGGGTGGGTGCTGCTATGGTGACCATGAGCTAAGATAAGGCGGGGATTTGCCTAGAAGGGATTTATAGATGACCTGGAGCCAGTGGGTTTGACGACGAACATGTAGTGAGGACCAGCCAACAAGAGCGTACAGGTCACAGTGGTGGGTAGTGTATGGGGCTTTGGAGACAAAACGGATGGCACTGTGATAGACTACATCCAATTTGCTGAGTAGAGTGTTGGAGGCTATTTTGTAAATGACATCGCCGAAGTCAAGGATCGGTAGGATAGTCAGTTTTACGAGGGCATGTTTGGCAGCATGAGTGAAGGAGGCTTTGTTGCGAAATAGGAAGCCAATTCTAGATTTAACTTTGGATTGGAGATTCTTAATGTGAGTCTGGAAGGAGAGTTTACAGTCTAACCAGACACCTAGGTATTTGTAGTTAACATACTCTAGGTCAGACCCGTCGAGAGTAGTGATTCTAGTCGGGTGGGCGGGTGCCAGCAGCGTTCGATTGAAGAGCATGCATTTAGTTTTACTAGTGTTTAAGAGCAGTTGGAGGCTACTGAAGTGGTCCTCTGTAGCTCAGCTGGTAGAGCACGGCGCTTGTAACGCCAAGGTAGTGGGTTCGATCCCCGGGACAACCCATACACAAAAATGTATGCACGCATGACTGTAAGTCGCTTTGGATAAAAGCGTCTGCTAAATGGCATATTATATTATTATTATTATATATTACTGAAGGAGTGTTGTATGGCATTGAAGCTCGTTTGGAGGTTTGTTAACACAGTGTCCAATGAAGGGCCAGATGTATACAAAATGGTGTCGTCTGCGTAGAGGTGGATCTGAGAGTCACCAGCAGCAAGAGCGACATCATTGATATACACAGAGAAAAGAGTCGGCCCAAGAATTGAACCCTGTGGCACCCCCATAGAGACTGCCATAGGTCCAGACAACAGGCCCTCCGATTTGACACATTGAACTCTATCTGAGAAGTAGTTGGTGAACCAGGCGAGGCAGTCATTTGAGAAACCAAGGCTATTTAGTCTGCCAATAAGAATGGCTGGGTGTCCAAGGGGCCAGGGCCGGCTGGTACCCCAGGACGCACTGGAAGGGAGTGAGCCCCGTGGAGGAGTGAACGAGGGAGTTCTGGGCATATTCTGCCCAGGGTAGAAACCTCGACGGGGTTCACAAAAATACTGGTGGCCCACCTTGGCTTCTGATGTCTCCTGCTATGTCAACTCCTGTTCCGTATGTGCCCAAACGAAGACACCTCGGGACGCCCCGGCAGGCAAACTAGTTCCTTTCCCAGTGCCTCAGCGACCTTGGTCACACCTGTCCACGACCTCCCACGTTCTGACGGCTTCACCACAGTCATGGTGCTCGTAGATCATTTCTCCAAATCATGCAGTTTTCTGCCACTAACTGGTCTTCCTTCTGCTCTCCAGGTTGCTGAGGTCCTGTTCCAACAGGTCTTCCGGCATTATGGACTTCCGGAGGGCATAGTTTCGGACCGTGGCCCCCAATTCACCTCCCGAGTGTGGAAGGCTTTCCTGGAGAAGATCGGGGCCACGGCCAGCCTCACTTCCGGGTATAGGCCTCAGTCGAATGGGCAGGTGGAGCGCATGAACCAGGAGCCGGGGAGGCTTCTTCATTGCCACTGTCAGGACTGGCAGGGTGAGTGGGCGAGGTTTCTACCCTGGGCAGAATATGCCCAGAACTCCCTCGTTCACTCCTCCACGGGGCTCACTCCCTTCCAGTGCGTCCTGGGGTACCAGCCGGCCCTGGCCCCTTGGACACCCAGCCAGACCGATGCGCCCGCTGTCGACGAGTGGTTCCACAGGGCCGGACAGGTCTGGGAAGCCGCCCATGTCCATCTCCAGAGGGCCATTCGTCGGCAGAAGGACCAAGACATCCGCCACTGTATTCCAGCCTGGTGATTGTGTCTGGCTGTTCACAACAAACCTCCCTCTCCGCCTGCCCTGCAAGAAACTGAGCCCCCGGTTTGTGTGGCCGTTTAAGGTCCCTTCGGCGGATAAATTAGGTATCATACCAGCTGCTCCTTCCCCCTCACTACCGTGTCTCACCCACTTTTCATGTGTCTCTCCTCAGGCCGGTACTTCCTGGTCCTCTGGCGGATGCGGTCCCCCGGGGTATGCCCCCTCCGCCCCTGGACATTGACGGGAATCTGGCGTATGCGGTCTCTAGGTTCCGTGGGGGACGGCTCTATTACCTGGTGGACTGGGTATGGTCCTGATGAGAGGAGCTGGGTTCCGGCTGGGGACGTTCTGGACCCCAACCTAATTCAGAACTTCCACCGTCGCCGCCCTGACCGGCCCGCTCCTCGTCCTCGGGGTCGTCCTCCTTGCCGGCGACGTCCTGTGGCTGGAGCCGCGCGTCCGGGGGGGGGGGGGGGGGGGGTACTGTTACATTTCCTCCCATTGCTCCCCTCCGGCGCTCTGATTCGTCGGTCTACTGAGCCACCGGTCTGAGCGCACCACCTCGGCAACACCGGAATTGAAACCCAACGCACCCTAATCACCTCCAGCGGACCTGCACCTCAACAACTCATCACCACCCTTATTTAGCCCTGGACTGTTCTGGATGATGTTGTGTGGGATTGTTTAGCGTCGTATTCTCTTTCTCATTATTAAGTCAACCTTTACCTTGTTAATTCCTGCATCTGCATCCTGCCTCTTCAGTACACGTGACAGCAGGAGCTCCACAATACTTTTGAGTTAATATTCTATAAGAGGAACAGGAGCTCAAGTAGTAGAACATTTTAGATGCCGGTACTCAGCTCCGGTGAGCTCCTGCGCAAGTCAAGCACTGCTTCTTATCCCTTGTGCAAATAGTCTACAGCTGTGTCTATCCCGAGCTCACTGGCACTGTAAACTCTGAGGGCCCAGAATATTTGATACAATGTTGCAAGTTCGCTAGCCTTCAGGCCGGACCAAGTTAATAGTTGATACAATGTTTCAAGTTTGTTGCAGACAGGCCATGTGCAGCTAATGTGATTTATAGGATATTTACAGTATTTCTATCAGGATATTTTCTACCTGAAGGCAGCAATGTTTTTATTTGTTGGCTTTATGGAGGCTATTTTTACAGGGTTGGCAATGGCAATAGAAGTTACTTTTTAGATTTGTATCATTTTCATTTAGATTTGGATATAATTTTGATTAACCACATGACAATGACTGAGATATGAAGACGTTACTATAAATTAAATGAAAGTGTAACTAGCACGCAGATGGGTAGAAGTGGTGAGATAAATTGGCATTCCACATGAGAAAGGTTGTTGACTCCTCCAATTACCTTCAGGAGAGTAATGGCAGAATCTGAGAAAGCCAGCAGGAGGAGAGTAGCTGGGTCTAGATCTCTGGTGCATCAAACCATAAGCTTAAAACATCAGACAAGCTCAATGTACAGTTGAAATCGGAAGTTTACATACACTTAGGTTGGAGTCATTAAAACTCGTTTTTCAACCACTCCACACATTTCTTGTTAACAAACTATAGTTTTGGCAAGTCGGTTAGGACATCTACTTTGTGCATGACACGAGTAATTTTTCCAACAATTGTTTACAGACAGATTATATCACTTATAATTCACTGTATCACAATTCCAGTGGGTCAGAAGTTTACATACACTAAGTTGACTGTGCCTTTAAACAGCTTGGAAAATTCCAGAAAATTATGTCATGGCTTTAGAAGCTTCTGATAGGCTAATTGACATCATTTGAGTCAATTGGAGGTGTACCTGTGGATGTATTTCAAGGCCTACCTTCAAACTCAGTGCCTGTTTGCTTGACATTATGGGGAAATCAAAAGAAATCAGCCAAGACCTCAGAAAAAAATGTGTAGACCTCCACAAGTCTGGTTCATTATTTGGAGCAATTTCCAAATGCCTGAAGGTACCACGTTCATCTGTACAAACAATAGTACGTAAGTATAAACACCATGCAGCCGTCATACCGCTCAGGAAGGAGACACATTCTGTCTCCTAGAGATGAACGTACTTTGGTGCGAAAAGTGCAAATCAATCCCAGAACAACAGCAAAGGACCTTGTGAAGATGCTGGAGGAAACAGATACAAAAGTATCTATATCCACAGTAAAACGAGTCCTATATCAACATAAACTGAAAGGCCGCTCAGCAAGGAAGAAGCCACTGCTCCAAAACCGCCATAAAAACCCAGACTACAGTTTGCAACTGCACATGGGGACAAAGATCGTACTTTTTGAGAAATGTCCTCTGGTCTGATGAAACAAAAATAGAACTGTTTGGCCATAATGACCATCGTTATGTTTGGAGGAAAAAGGGGGTTGCTTGCAGGCCGAAGAACACCATCCCAACCGTGAAGCACGGGGGTGGCAGCATCATACTGTGGGGGTGCTTTGCTGCAGGAGGGACTGGTGCACTTCACAAAATAGATGGCATCATGAGGAAGGAAAATTATGTGGATATTGAAGCAACATCTCAAGACATCAGTCAGGAAGTTAAAGCTTGGTCGCAAATGGGTCTTCCAAATGGACAATTACCCCAAGCATACTTCCAAAGTTGTGGCAAAATGGCTTAAGGACAACAAAGTCAAGGTATTGGAGTGGCCATCACAAAGCCCTGACCTCAATCCTATAGAAAGTTTGTGGGCAGAACGGAAAAAGCATGTGCGAGCAAGGAGGCCTACAAACCTGACTCAGTTACACCAGCTCTGTCAGGAGGAATGGGCCAAAATTCACCCAACTTATTGTGGGAAGCTTGTGGAAGGTTCCCCGAAACGTTTGACCCAAGTTAAACAATTTAAAGGCAATGCTACCAAATACTAATTGAGTGTATGTAAACTTCTGACCCACTGGGAATGTGATGAAATAAATAAAAGCTGAAATAAATCACTCTCTACTATTATTCTGACATTTCACATTCTTAAAATAAAGTGGTGATCCTAACTGACCTAAGACAGGGAATTTTTATAGGATTAAATGTCAGGAATTGTGAAAAACTGAGTTTAAATATATTTGGCTAAGGTGTATGTAAACTTCCGACTTCAACTGTAGTTGATTTTATTAAAACACATAGGGTGTGTCTACATATGGAAAGAATACACATTTTAAAATGTTGAGCAATCGATTGGTCGAAAGAACAGAGGACTTTTGGTCCACCAAGATTTTTTAAACTCGGGGACAGCCCTAATACGGTTAGACTAGGACAGGGTAGTAGGGTTAGACTAGGACAGGGTAGTAGGGTTAGACTAGGACAGGGTAGTAGGGTTAGACTAGGACAGGGTAGTAGGGTTAGACTAGGACAGGGTAGTAGGGTTAGACTAGGACAGGGTAGTAGGGTTAGACTAGGACAGGGTAGTAGGGTTAGACTAGGACAGGGTAGTAGGGTTAGACTAGGACAGGGTAGTAGGGTTAGACTAGGACAGGGTAGTAGGGTTAGACTAGGACAGGGTAGTAGGGTTAGACTAGGACAGGGTAGTAGGGTTAGACTAGGACAGGGTAGTAGGGTTAGACTAGGACAGGGTAGTAGGGTTAGACTAGGACAGGGTAGTAGGGTTAGACTAGGACAGGGTAGTAGGGTTAGACTAGGACAGGGTAGTAGGGTTAGACTAGGACAGGGTAGTAGGGTTAGACTAGGACAGGGTAGTAGGGTTAGACTAGGACAGGGTAGTAGGGTTAGACTAGGACAGGGTAGTAGGGTTAGACTAGGACAGGGTAGTAGGGTTAGACTAGGACAGGGTAGTAGGGTTAGACTAGGACAGGGTAGTAGGGTTAGACTAGGACAGGGTAGTAGGGTTAGACTAGGACAGGGTAGTAGGGTTAGACTAGGACAGGGTAGTAGGGTTAGACTAGGACAGGGTAGTAGGGTTAGACTAGGACAGGGTAGTAGGGTTAGACTAGGACAGGGCAGTAGGGTTAGACTAGGACAGGGCAGTAGGGTTAGACTAGGACAGGGTAGTAGGGTTAGACTAGGACAGGGTAGTAGGGTTAGACTAGGACAGGGTAGTAGGGTTAGACTAGGACAGGGTAGTAGGGTTAGACTAGGACAGGGTAGTAGGGTTAGACTAGGACAGGGTAGTAGGGTTAGACTAGGACAGGGTAGTAGGGTTAGACTAGGACAGGGTAGTAGGGTTAGACTAGGACAGGGTAGTAGGGTTAGACTAGGACAGGGTAGTAGGGTTAGACTAGGACAGGGTAGTAGGGTTAGACTAGGACAGGGTAGTAGGGTTAGACTAGGACAGGGGTAGTAGGGTTAGACTAGGACAGGGTAGTAGGGTTAGACTAGGACAGGGTAGTAGGGTTAGACTAGGACAGGGTAGTAGGGTTAGACTAGGACAGGGTAGTAGGGTTAGACTAGGACAGGGTAGTAGGGTTAGACTAGGACAGGGTAGTAGGGTTAGACTAGGACAGGGTAGTAGGGTTAGACTAGGACAGGGTAGTAGGGTTAGACTAGGACAGGGTAGTAGGGTTAGACTAGGACAGGGTAGTAGGGTTAGACTAGGACAGGGTAGTAGGGTTAGACTAGGACAGGGTAGTAGGGTTAGACTAGGACAGGGTAGTAGGGTTAGACTAGGACAGGGTAGTAGGGTTAGACTAGGACAGGGTAGTAGGGTTAGACTAGGACAGGGTAGTAGGGTTAGACTAGGACAGGGTAGTAGGGTTAGACTAGGACAGGGTAGTAGGGTTAGACTAGGACAGGGTAGTAGGGTTAGACTAGGACAGGGTAGTAGGGTTAGACTAGGACAGGGTAGTAGGGTTAGACTAGGACAGGGTAGTAGGGTTAGACTAGGACAGGGTAGTAGGGTTAGACTAGGACAGGGTAGTAGGGTTAGACTAGGACAGGGTAGTAGGGTTAGACTAGGACAGGGTAGTAGGGTTAGACTAGGACAGGGTAGTAGGGTTAGACTAGGACAGGGTAGTAGGGTTAGACTAGGACAGGGTAGTAGGGTTAGACTAGGACAGGGTAGTAGGGTTAGACTAGGACAGGGTAGTAGGGTTAGACTAGGACAGGGTAGTAGGGTTAGACTAGGACAGGGTAGTAGGGTTAGACTAGGACAGGGTAGTAGGGTTAGACTAGGACAGGGTAGTAGGGTTAGACTAGGACAGGGTAGTAGGGTTAGACTAGGACAGGGTAGTAGGGTTAGACTAGGACAGGGTAGTAGGGTTAGACTAGGACAGGGTAGTAGGGTTAGACTAGGACAGGGTAGTAGGGTTAGACTAGGACAGGGTAGTAGGGTTAGACTAGGACAGGGTAGTAGGGTTAGACTAGGACAGGGTAGTAGGGTTAGACTAGGACAGGGTAGTAGGGTTAGACTAGGACAGGGTAGTAGGGTTAGACTAGGACAGGGTAGTAGGGTTAGACTAGGACAGGGTAGTAGGGTTAGACTAGGACAGGGTAGTAGGGTTAGACTAGGACAGGGGTAGTAGGGTTAGACTAGGACAGGGTAGTAGGGTTAGACTAGGACAGGGTAGTAGGGTAGACTAGGACAGGGTAGTAGGGTTAGACTAGGACAGGGTAGTAGGGTTAGACTAGGACAGGGTAGTAGGGTTAGACTAGGACAGGGTAGTAGGGTTAGACTAGGACAGGGTAGTAGGGTTAGACTAGGACAGGGTAGTAGGGTTAGACTAGGACAGGGTAGTAGGGTTAGACTAGGACAGGGTAGTAGGGTTAGACTAGGACAGGGTAGTAGGGTTAGACTAGGACAGGGTAGTAGGGTTAGACTAGGACAGGGTAGTAGGGTTAGACTAGGACAGGGTAGTAGGGTTAGACTAGGACAGGGTAGTAGGGTTAGACTAGGACAGGGTAGTAGGGTTAGACTAGGACAGGGTAGTAGGGTTAGAGCTAGGACAGGGTAGTAGGGTTAGACTAGGACAGGGTAGTAGGGTTAGACTAGGACAGGGTAGTAGGGTTAGACTAGGACAGGGTAGTAGGGTTAGACTAGGACAGGGTAGTAGGGTTAGACTAGGACAGGGTAGTAGGGTTAGACTAGGACAGGGTAGTAGGGTTAGACTAGGACAGGGTAGTAGGGTTAGACTAGGACAGGGTAGTAGGGTTAGACTAGGACAGGGTAGTAGGGTTAGACTAGGACAGGGTAGTAGGGTTAGACTAGGACAGGGTAGTAGGGTTAGACTAGGACAGGGTAGTAGGGTTAGACTAGGACAGGGTAGTAGGGTTAGACTAGGACAGGGTAGTAGGGTTAGACTAGGACAGGGTAGTAGGGTTAGACTAGGACAGGGTAGTAGGGTTAGACTAGGACAGGGTAGTAGGGTTAGACTAGGACAGGGTAGTAGGGTTAGACTAGGACAGGGTAGTAGGGTTAGACTAGGACAGGGTAGTAGGGTTAGACTAGGACAGGGTAGTAGGGTTAGACTAGGACAGGGTAGTAGGGTTAGACTAGGACAGGGTAGTAGGGTTAGACTAGGACAGGGTAGTAGGGTTAGACTAGGACAGGGTAGTAGGGTTAGACTAGGACAGGGTAGTAGGGTTAGACTAGGACAGGGTAGTAGGGTTAGACTAGGACAGGGTAGTAGGGTTAGACTAGGACAGGGTAGTAGGGTTAGACTAGGACAGGGTAGTAGGGTTAGACTAGGACAGGGTAGTAGGGTTAGACTAGGACAGGGTAGTAGGGTTAGACTAGGACAGGGTAGTAGGGTTAGACTAGGACAGGGTAGTAGGGTTAGACTAGGACAGGGTAGTAGGGTTAGACTAGGACAGGGTAGTAGGGTTAGACTAGGACAGGGTAGTAGGGTTAGACTAGGACAGGGTAGTAGGGTTAGACTAGGACAGGGTAGTAGGGTTAGACTAGGACAGGGTAGTAGGGTTAGACTAGGACAGGGTAGTAGGGTTAGACTAGGACAGGGTAGTAGGGTTAGACTAGGACAGGGTAGTAGGGTTAGACTAGGACAGGGTAGTAGGGTTAGACTAGGACAGGGTAGTAGGGTTAGACTAGGACAGGGTAGTAGGGTTAGACTAGGACAGGGTAGTAGGGTTAGACTAGGACAGGGTAGTAGGGTTAGACTAGGACAGGGTAGTAGGGTTAGACTAGGACAGGGTAGTAGGGTTAGACTAGGACAGGGTAGTAGGGTTAGACTAGGACAGGGTAGTAGGGTTAGACTAGGACAGGGTAGTAGGGTTAGACTAGGACAGGGTAGTAGGGTTAGACTAGGACAGGGTAGTAGGGTTAGACTAGGACAGGGTAGTAGGGTTAGACTAGGACAGGGTAGTAGGGTTAGACTAGGACAGGGTAGTAGGGTTAGACTAGGACAGGGTAGTAGGGTTAGACTAGGACAGGGTAGTAGGGTTAGACTAGGACAGGGCAGTAGGGTTAGACTAGGACAGGGTAGTAGGGTTAGACTAGGACAGGGTGTAGGGTTAGACTAGGACAGGGTAGTAGGGTTAGACTAGGACAGGGTAGTAGGGTTAGACTAGGACAGGGTAGTAGGGTTAGACTAGGACAGGGTAGTAGGGTTAGACTAGGACAGGGTAGTAGGGTTAGACTAGGACAGGGTAGTAGGGTTAGACTAGGACAGGGTAGTAGGGTTAGACTAGGACAGGGTAGTAGGGTTAGACTAGGACAGGGCAGTAGGGTTAGACTAGGACAGGTTCGTCAGGGTAAAGTACCTGTTTGCATAGCTTGGTGTTGTTGCTGCTGCAGCGACCAAGAGCAGCCAAGTCCTTCATGATGGAGTTCAGAGCATTCTCGTCATCTAGAGGAACAGAGAGACAGAGATGTTATAGAGATGTAGTAATACACAGACAGATGTTATAGAGATGTTATAGAGATGTAGTAATACACAGACAGATGTTATAGAGATGCAGTAATACACAGACAGATGTTAGAGATGTTATAGAGATGTAGTAATACACAGACAGATGTAATAGAGATGTTATAGAGATGTAGTAATACACAGACAGATGTTATAGAGATGTTATAGAGATGTAGTAATACACAGACAGATGTTATAGAGATGTTATAGAGATGTAGTAATACACAGACAGATGTTATAGAGATGTTATAGAGATGCAGTAATACACAGACAGATGTTATAGAGATGTTATAGAGATGCAGTAATACACAGACAGATGTTATAGAGATGTTATAGAGATGTAGTAATACACAGACAGATGTTATAGAGATGTTATAGAGATGTAGTAATACACAGACAGATGTTATAGAGATGTAGTAATACACAGACAGATGTTATAGAGATGTTATAGAGATGTAGTAATACACAGACAGATGTTATAGAGATGTAGTAATACACAGACAGATGTTATAGAGATGTTATAGAGATGCAGTAATACACAGACAGATGTTATAGAGATGTTATAGAGATGTAGTAATACACAGACAGATGTTATAGAGATGTTATAGAGATGTAGTAATACACAGACAGATGTTATAGAGATGTAGTAATACACAGACAGATGTTATAGAGATGTAGTAATACACAGACAGATGTTATAGAGATGTAGTAATACACAGACAGATGTTATAGAGATGTTATAGAGATGCAGTAATACACAGACAGATGTTATAGAGATGTAGTAATACACAGACAGATGTTATAGAGATGTTATAGAGATGTAGTAATACACAGACAGATGTTATAGAGATGTAGTAATACACAGACAAATGTTATAGAGATGTTATAGAGATGTAGTAATACACAGACAGATGTTATAGAGATGTAGTAATACACAGACAGATGTTATAGAGATGTTATAGAGATGTAGTAATACACAGACAGATGTTATAGAGATGTAGTAATACACAGACAGATGTTATAGAGATGTTATAGAGATGTAGTAATACACAGACAGATGTTATAGAGATGTTATAGAGATGCAGTAATACACAGACAGATGTTATAGAGATGTTATAGAGATGTAGTAATACACAGACAGATGTTATAGAGATGTTATAGAGATGCAGTAATACACAAACAGATGTTATAGAGATGTTATAGAGATGTAGTAATACACAGACAGATGTTATAGAGATGTTATAGAGATGCAGTAATACACAGACAGATGTTATAGAGATGTTATAGAGATGTAGTAATACACAGACAGATGTTATAGAGATGTAGTAATACACAGACAGATGTTATAGAGATGTTATAGAGATGTAGTAATACACAGACAGATGTTATAGAGATGTTATAGAGATGCAGTAATACACAGACAGATGTTATAGAGATGTTATAGAGATGTAGTAATACACAGACAGATGTTATAGAGATGTTATAGAGATGTAGTAATACACAGACAGATGTTATAGAGATGTAGTAATACACAGACAGATGTTATAGAGATGTAGTAATACACAGACAGATCAACAAGATCAAACAACCCCGACCCCATCGGCTCTACCTCTTGGTCTCTCTCACACACACACACACACACACACACACACACACACACACACACACACACACCCTGCCTCTGATCTTCTGATGGTGCTGTGTGTAGGGCTGAGTAATGTATAGAACCACCCCAGCAGTAAGTCTGGCTCAGACAGAGAAATAAATCCCCCTATAAGGCCAGAGAATGCAGCCCTTCCTGCAGGTGCTGCTGACACACAGAGACAGACAAATAAACAGGCACACTGCTGATACAGAGACAGACAGATAAACAGGCACACTGCTGATACAGAGACAGACAGATAAACAGGCACACTGCTGATACAGAGACAGACTTGGTTCCCTGGTGAACACTCTCGTTCATTAACGTACTGTGACGTCAATTAGACATTCAATCACACAATATGAGAGAACTTGGGAGTCCTGAGAGAAGCTTGAGGACTCCGATTTGTCAGATACGCGTTATTGGTAGTTTCACAAGAGGCAATAACAGTATGTTGTACAGTATGTATGACAGATAAACTGACAGGACAGGAGGCTCTGATAGATAAACTGACAGGACAGGAGGCTCTGATCGATAAACTGACAGGACAGGAGGCTCTGATAGATAAACTGACAGGAGGCTCTGATAGATAAACTGACAGGACAGGAGGCTCTGATAGATAAACTGACAGGACAGGAGGCTCTGATAGATAAACTGACAGGACAGGAGGCTCTGATTGATAAACTGACAGGACAGGAGGCTCTGATAGATAAACTGACAGGAGGCTCTGATAGATAAACTGACAGGACAGGAGGCTCTGATTGATAAACTGACAGGACAGGAGGCTCTGATAGATAAACTGACAGGAGGCTCTGACAGATAAACTGACAGGACAGGAGGCTCTGATAGATAAACTGACAGGACAGGAGGCTCTGATAGATAAACTGACAGGAGGCTCTGATAGATAAACTGACAGGACAGGAGGCTCTGATAGATAAACTGACATGACAGGAGGCTCTGATAGATAAACTGACAGGACAGGAGGCTCTGATAGATAAACTGACAGGAGGCTCTGATAGATAAACTGACAGGACAGGAGGCTCTGATAGATAAACTGACAGGACAGGAGGCTCTGATAGATAAACTGACAGGAGGCTCTGATAGATAAACTGACAGGACAGGAGGCTCTGATAGATAAACTGACAGGACAGGAGGCTCTGATAGATAAACTGACAGGACAGGAGGCTCTGATAGATAAACTGACAGGACAGGAGGCTCTGATTGATAAACTGACAGGAGGCTCTGATAGATAAACTGACAGGACAGGAGGCTCTGATAGATAAACTGACAGGACAGGAGGCTCTGATAGATAAACTGACAGGACAGGAGGCTCTGATTGATAAACTGACAGGACAGGAGGCTCTGATAGATAAACTGACAGGAGGCTCTGATAGATAAACTGACATGACAGGAGGCTCTGATAGATAAACTGACAGGACAGGAGGCTCTGATAGATAAACTGACAGGACAGGAGGCTCTGATAGATAAACTGACAGGACAGGAGGCTCTGATAGATAAACTGACAGGACAGGAGGCTCTGATAGATAAACTGACATGACAGGAGGCTCTGATAGATAAACTGACAGGACAGGAGGCTCTGATAGATAAACTGACATGACAGGAGGCTCTGATAGATAAACTGACAGGACAGGAGGCTCTGATTGATAAACTGACAGGAGGCTCTGATTGATAAACTGACAGGAGGCTCTGACAGATAAACTGACAGGACAGGAGGCTCTGATAGATAAACTGACAGGACAGGAGGCTCTGATAGATAAACTGACAGGAGGCTCTGATAGATAAACTGACAGGACAGGAGGCTCTGATAGATAAACTGACAGGAGGCTCTGATAGATAAACTGACAGGACAGGAGGCTCTGATAGATAACTACAGGAGCTCTGACAGAGACTGACAGGAGGCTCTGATAGATAAACTGACAGGAGAGGCTCTGATTGATAAACTGACAGGAGGCTCTGACAGATAAACTGACAGGACAGGAGGCTCTGATTGATAAACTGACAGGACAGGAGCTCTGATAGATAAACTGACAGGAGGCTCTGATAGATAAACTGACAGGGACAGGAGGCTCTGATAGATAAACTGACAGGACAGGAGGCTCTGATAGATAAACTGACATGACAGGAGGCTCTGATAGATAAACTGACCAGGACAGGAGGCTCTGATAGATAAACTGACAGAGGAGGCTCTGATAGATATAACTGACAGGACAGGAGGCTCTGATAGATAAACTGACAGGAGGCTCTGACAGATAAACTGACAGGAGGCTCTGATAGATAAACTGACAGGACAGGAGGCTCTGATAGATAAACTGACAGGACAGGAGGCTCTGATAGATAAACTGACAGGAGGCTCTGATAGATAAACTGACAGGACAGGAGGCTCTGATAGATAAAACTGACAGGACAGGAGGCTCTGATAGATAAACTGACAGGAGAGCTCTGATTGATAAACTGACAGGAGGCTCTGACAGATAAACTGACAGGACAGGAGGCTCTGATTGATAAACTGACAGGAGGCTCTGATAGATAAACCTGACAGGACAGGAGGCTCTGATAGATAAACTGACATGACAGGAGGCTCTGATAGATAAACTGACAGGAGGCTCTGATAGATAAACTGACAGGACAGGAGGCTCTGATAGATAAACTGACAGGACAGGAGGCTCTGATAGATAAACTGACAGGACAGGAGGCTCTGATTGATAAACTGACAGGACAGGAGGCTCTGATAGATAAACTGACAGGAGGCTCTGATAGATAAACTGACAGGAGGCTCTGATAGATAAACTGACAGGAGGCTCTGATAGATAAACTGACAGGAGGCTCTGATAGATAAACTGACAGGACAGGAGGCTCTGATTGATAAACTGACAGGAGGCTCTGATAGATAAACTGACAGGAGGCTCTGATAGATAAACTGACAGGACAGGAGGCTCTGATAGATAAACTGACATGACAGGAGGCTCTGATAGATAAACTGACATGACAGGAGGCTCTGATAGATAAACTGACAGGAGGCTCTGATAGATAAACTGACAGGAGGCTCTGATTGATAAACTGACATGACAGGAGGCTCTGATAGATAAACTGACAGGACAGGAGGCTCTGATAGATAAACTGACAGGACAGGAGGCTCTGATAGATAAACTGACAGGACAGGAGGCTCTGATTGATAAACTGACAGGACAGGAGGCTCTGATAGATAAACTGACAGGAGGCTCTGATAGATAAACTGACATGACAGGAGGCTCTGATAGATAAACTGACAGGACAGGAGGCTCTGATAGATAAACTGACAGGACAGGAGGCTCTGATTGATAAACTGACAGGACAGGAGGCTCTGATAGATAAACTGACAGGAGGCTCTGATAGATAAACTGACATGACAGGAGGCTCTGATAGATAAACTGACATGACAGGAGGCTCTGATAGATAAACTGACAGGACAGGAGGCTCTGATTGATAAACTGACAGGACAGGAGGCTCTGATAGATAAACTGACAGGAGGCTCTGATAGATAAACTGACATGACAGGAGGCTCTGATAGATAAACTGACAGGACAGGAGGCTCTGATAGATAAACTGACAGGACAGGAGGCTCTGACAGATAAACTGACAGGAGGCTCTGATAGATAAACTGACAGGAGGCTCTGATAGATAAACTGACATGACAGGAGGCTCTGATAGATAAACTGACATGACAGGAGGCTCTGATAGATAAACTGACAGGACAGGAGGCTCTGATAGATAAACTGACAGGACAGGAGGCTCTGATAGATAAACTGACAGGACAGGAGGCTCTGATAGATAAACTGACAGGAGGCTCTGATTGATAAACTGACAGGAGGCTCTGACAGATAAACTGACAGGACAGGAGGCTCTGATTGATAAACTGACAGGACAGGAGGCTCTGATAGATAAACTGACAGGAGGCTCTGATAGATAAACTGACAGGACAGGAGGCTCTGATAGATAAACTGACAGGACAGGAGGCTCTGATAGATAAACTGACAGGACAGGAGGCTCTGATAGATAAACTGACAGGAGGGCTCTGATAGATAAACTGACAGGACAGGAGGCTCTGATAGATAAACTGACAGGACAGGAGGCTCTGATTGATAAACTGACAGGAGGCTCTGATTGATAAACTGACAGGAGGCTCTGACAGATAAACTGACAGGACAGGAGGCTCTGATAGATAAACTGACAGGAGGCTCTGATAGATAAACTGACAGGACAGGAGGCTCTGATAGATAAACTGACAGGAGGCTCTGATAGATAAACTGACAGGACAGGAGGCTCTGATAGATAAACTGACAGGACAGGAGGCTCTGATAGATAAACTGACAGGAGGCTCTGACAGATAAACTGACAGGACAGGAGGCTCTGATTGATAAACTGACAGGAGGCTCTGATAGATAAACTGACAGGAGGCTCTGATAGATAAACTGACAGGACAGGAGGCTCTGATAGATAAACTGACAGGACAGGAGGCTCTGATAGATAAACTGACAGGACAGGAGGCTCTGATAGATAAACTGACAGGACAGGAGGCTCTGATAGATAAACTGACAGGACAGGAGGCTCTGATAGATAAACTGACAGGACAGGAGGCTCTGATAGATAAACTGACAGGACAGGAGGCTCTGACAGATAAACTGACAGGAGGCTCTGATAGATAAACTGACAGGAGGCTCTGATAGATAAACTGACAGGAGGCTCTGATAGATAAACTGACATGACAGGAGGCTCTGATAGATAAACTGACAGGACAGGAGGCTCTGATAGATAAACTGACAGGACAGGAGGCTCTGATAGATAAACTGACAGGAGGCTCTGATTGATAAACTGACAGGAGGCTCTGATTGATAAACTGACAGGAGGCTCTGACAGATAAACTGACAGGACAGGAGGCTCTGATTGATAAACTGACAGGACAGGAGGCTCTGATAGATAAACTGACAGGAGGCTCTGATAGATAAACTGACAGGACAGGAGGCTCTGATAGATAAACTGACAGGACAGGAGGCTCTGATAGATAAACTGACAGGAGGCTCTGATAGATAAACTGACAGGACAGGAGGCTCTGATAGATAAACTGACAGGACAGGAGGCTCTGATAGATAAACTGACAGGACAGGAGGCTCTGATAGATAAACTGACAGGACAGGAGGCTCTGATAGATAAACTGACAGGACAGGAGGCTCTGATAGATAAACTGACAGGACAGGAGGCTCTGATAGATAAACTGACAGGACAGGAGGCTCTGATAGATAAACTGACAGGACAGGAGGCTCTGATAGATAAACTGACAGGACAGGAGGCTCTGATAGATAAACTGACATGACAGGAGGCTCTGACAGATAAACTGACAGGACAGGAGGCTCTGATTGATAAACTGACAGGAGGCTCTGATAGATAAACTGACAGGACAGGAGGCTCTGATAGATAAACTGACAGGACAGGAGGCTCTGATAGATAAACTGACAGGAGGCTCTGATTGATAAACTGACAGGACAGGAGGCTCTGATTGATAAACTGACAGGACAGGAGGCTCTGATAGATAAACTGACAGCAGGCTCTGATAGATAAACTGACAGGAGGCTCTGATTGATAAACTGACAGGACAGGAGGCTCTGATAGATAAACTGACAGCAGGCTCTGATAGATAAACTGACAGCAGGCTCTGATAGATAAACTGACAGGAGGCTCTGATTGATAAACTGACAGGACAGGAGGCTCTGATAGATAAACTGACAGCAGGCTCTGATAGATAAACTGACAGGACAGGAGGCTCTGATAGATAAACTGACAGGACAGGAGGCTCTGATAGATAAACTGACAGGACAGGAGGCTCTGATAGATAAACTGACAGGACAGGAGGCTCTGATAGATAAACTGACATGACAGGAGGCTCTGATAGATAAACTGACAGGACAGGAGGCTCTGATAGATAAACTGACAGGACAGGAGGCTCTGATAGATAAACTGACAGGACAGGAGGCTCTGATTGATAAACTGACAGGACAGGAGGCTCTGATAGATAAACTGACAGGACAGGAGGCTCTGATAGATAAACTGACAGGACAGGAGGCTCTGATAGATAAACTGACAGGACAGGAGGCTCTGATAGATAAACTGACAGGAGGCTCTGATAGATAAACTGACAGGACAGGAGGCTCTGATAGATAAACTGACAGGACAGGAGGCTCTGATAGATAAACTGACAGGACAGGAGGCTCTGATAGATAAACTGACAGGAGGCTCTGATAGATAAACTGACAGGACAGGAGGCTCTGATAGATAAACTGACAGGACAGGAGGCTCTGATAGATAAACTGACAGGACAGGAGGCTCTGATAGATAAACTGACAGGACAGGAGCTTGATAGATAAACTGACAGGAGGCTCTGATAGATAAACGAAGGAGGCTCTGATAGATAAACTGACATGACAGGAGGCTCTGATAGATAAACTGACAGGACAGGAGGCTTGATAGATAAACTGACAGGACAGGAGGCTCTGATAGATAAACTGACAGGACAGAGGCTCTGATTGATAAACTGACAGGAGGGCTCTGACAGATAAACTGACAGGACAGGAGGCTCCTGATAGATAAACTGACTGACAGGAGGCTCTGATAGATAAACGGACAGGAGGCTCTGATAGATAAACTGACAGGACAGGAGGCTCTGATAGATAAACTGACAGGACAGGAGGCTCTGATAGATAAACTGACAGGAGGCTCTGATAGATAAACTGACAGGACAGGAGGCTCTGATAGATAAACTGACAGGACAGGAGGCTCTGATTGATAAACTGACAGGACAGGAGGCTCTGATTGATAAACTGACAGGACAGGAGGCTCTGATAGATAAACTGACAGGACAGGAGGCTCTGTAGATAAACTGACAGGACGGAAGGGCTCTGATAGATAAACTGACAGGACAGGAGGCTCTGATAGATTAAACTGACAGGACAGGAGGCTCTGATAGATAAACTGACAGGACAGGAGGCTCTGATAGATAAACTGACAGGAGGCTTCTGATAGATAAACTGACAGGAGGCTCTGATAGATAAACCTGGACATGGAGGCTCTGATTGATAAACTGACAGGACCAGGAGGCTCTGATAGATAAACTGACCAGGACAGGAGGCTCTGATAGATAAACTGACAGGACAGGAGGCTCTGATAGATAAACTGACAGGAGGCTCTGATTGATAAACTGACAGGACAGGAGGCTCTGATAGATAAACTGACAGGAGGCTCTGATAGATAAACTGACAGGAAGGCCTCTGATTGATAAACTGACAGGACAGGAGGCTCTGATTAGATAAACTGACAGAGGCTCTGATAGATAAACTGACAGGAAGGGCTCTGATAGATAAACTGACAGGACAGGAGGCTCTGATTGATAAACTGACCGGACAGGAGGCTCTGATAGATAAACTGACAGGACCAGGAGGCTCTGATAGATAAACTGACAGGACAGGAGGCTCTGATAGATAACTGGACAGGAGGCTCTGATAGATAAACTGACAGGACAGGAGGCTCTGATAGATAAACTGACAGGACAGGAGGCTCTGAATAGATAAACTGACAGGACAGGAGCTCTGATAGATAAACTGACAGACAGGAGGCTCTGATAGATAAACTGACAGACAGAGGCTCTGATAGATAAACTGACGGACAGGAGGCTCTGATAGATAAACTGACAGGACAGGAGGCTCTGATAGATAAACTGACAGGACAGGAGGCTCTGATAGATAAACTGACAGGACAGGAGGCTCTGATAGATAAACTGACAGGACAGGAGGCTCTGATAAGATAACTGACAGGAGGCTCTGATTGATAAACTGACAGGACAGGAGGCTCTGATAGATAAACTGACATGACAGGAGGCTCTGATAGATAAACTGACAGGACAGGAGGCTCTGATAGATAAACTGACAGACAGGAGGCTCTGATAGATAAACTGACAGGAGGCTCTGATTGATAACTGACAGGACAGGAGGCTCTGATAGATAAACTGACAGGACAGGAGGCTCTGATAGATAAACTGACAGGACAGGAGGTTCTGATTGATAAACTGACAGGAGGCTCTGACAGATAAACTGACATGACAGGAGGCTCTGATAGATAAACTGACAGGACAGGAGGCTCTGATAGATAAACTGACAGGACAGGAGGCTCTGATAGATAAACTGACAGGAGGCTCTGATAGATAAACTGACAGGACAGGAGGCTCTGATAGATAAACTGACAGGACAGGAGGCTCTGATAGATAAACTGACAGGAGGCTCTGATAGATAAACTGACAGGAGGCTCTGACAGATAAACTGACAGGACAGGAGGCTCTGATAGATAAACTGACAGGAGGCTCTGATAGATAAACTGACAGGAGGCTCTGATAGATAAACTGACAGGAGGCTCTGATAGATAAACTGAACAGGACAGGAGGCTCTGATAGATAAACTACAGGACAGAGGCTCTGATAGATAAACTGACAGAGGCTCTGATAGATAAACTGACAGGACAGGAGGCTCTGATAGAATGACAGGAGGCTCTGATAGATAAACTGACAGGAGGCTCTGATAGATAAACTGACAGGACAGGAGGCTCTGATAGATAAACTGACAGGACAGGAGGCTCTGATCGATAAACTGACAGGACAGGAGGCTCTGATTGATAAACTGACAGGACAGGAGGCTCTGATAGATAAACTGACAGGACAGGAGGCTCTGATAGATAAACTGACAGGACAGGAGGCTCTGATAGATAAACTGACAGGACAGGAGGCTCTGATAGATAAACTGACAGGACAGGAGGCTCTGATAGATAAACTGACAGGACAGGAGGCTCTGATAGATAAACTGACAGGACAGGAGGCTCTGATAGATAAACTGACAGGACAGGAGGCTCTGATAGATAAACTGACAGGACAGGAGGCTCTGATCGATAAACTGACAGGACAGGAGGCTCTGATCGATAAACTGACAGGACAGGAGGCTCTGATTGATAAACTGACAGGACAGGAGGCTCTGATAGATAAACTGACAGGAGGCTCTGACAGATAAACTGACAGGACAGGAGGCTCTGATAGATAAACTGACAGGACAGGAGGCTCTGATTGATAAACTGACAGGACAGGAGGCTCTGATAGATAAACTGACAGGACAGGAGGCTCTGATTGATAAACTGACAGGACAGGAGGCTCTGATTGATAAACTGACAGGACAGGAGGCTCTGATAGATAAACTGACAGGACAGGAGGCTCTGATAGATAAACTGACAGGAGGCTCTGATAGATAAACTGACAGGACAGGAGGCTCTGATAGATAAACTGACAGGACAGGAGGCTCTGATAGATAAACTGACAGGACAGGAGGCTCTGATAGATAAACTGACAGGACAGGAGGCTCTGATAGATAAACTGACAGGACAGGAGGCTCTGGTAGATAAACTGACAGGAGGCTCTGATAGATAAACTGACAGGACAGGAGGCTCTGATTGATAAACTGACAGGAGTCTTAACATAAGGGTATATCTACTACTATAACATTGTTGTATATACACCAGTATAACACTGGTTTTCCAGTCAAACAGTAGCATAAGACCTCTCTCTGTTCACCTTGGTCTAGATGTTACTGTTCTGCTCTTACATTGATGTTACAGAAGACTATAGTTTTATGGAAAGTTGTGGAGCGTTAAGGAAACAGAGTCAACGTTTTGTCCAGTCAGGGACAGTGATTCCTACCTTGTGAGTTCCTATGCTGCCCTGGTCCATTTTGGAGACAGTCATCTGTAGAACAGGAGAGGAAAACACTGTTGGATTACACTGTTAGATTACACTGTTAGATTACACTGTTAGATTACACTGTTAGATTACACTGTTAGATTACACTGTTAGATCACACTGTTAGATTACACTGTTAGATTACACTGTTAGATTACACTGTTAGATTACACTGTTAGATCACACCGTTAGATCACACCGTTAGATCACACCGTTAGATCACACCGTTAGATCACACCGTTAGATCACACTGTTAGATTACACTGTTAGATCACACCGTTAGAGTACACTGTTAGATTACACTGTTAGATTACACTGTTAGATCACACCGTTAGATTACACTGTTAGAGTACATTGTTAGATCACACTGTTAGATCACACTGTTAGATCACACCGTTAGAGTACACTGTTAGATTACACTGTTAGATTACACCGTCAGAGTACAGTGTTAGAGTACACTGTTAGAGTACACTTGAAACAGGTTACTGGGTTGACTATGGGTCTATGTACATAACATGGTAAGCATTTAAGAGTCCAAAGCAAACTACATGTTGTCAGCATCATCATACAGGAATCCCACAGAGGCCAGTTTACGATCCATTCTCTACAGGTCACTGTAATGCACACTAAGATCGGGAGGCACAAGGCTGCTTACGTACTGCTGCATGGTGCATCATGGGAAACAGGCTGAGGTAGTGCGTTGTAAGGACATGTTGTTCACATGCTACTCACCCATGTTTACTGTCATCATCAGGAAGTGTTCTTGTTGAACTCAGCGCACAGAGCTCAACTCCTCTGGCCTGGCTCTGAGCTCAACTCCTCTGGCCTGGCTCTGAGCTCAACTCCTCTGGCCTGGCTCTGAGCTCAACTCCTCTGGCCTGGCTCTGAGCTCAACTCCTCTGGTGTGGTAAAGTCTTCACCCTGAGAGGAAGGCCAAACACACAGGTTACAGTACATATTACACGGTCCACGTTACATTACAACTCCTCTGTCCTCTCTCCTCTGTCCTCTGTCCTCTGTCCTCTCTCCTCTGTCCTCTCTCCTCTGTCCTCTCTCCTCTGGCCTCTCTCCTCTGGCCTCTCTCCTCTGGCCTCTCTCCTCTGGCCTCTCTCCTCTCTCCTCTGTCCTCTGGCCTCTCTCCTCTGGCCTCTCTCCTCTGTCCTCTGTCCTCTCTCCTCTGGCCTCTCTCCTCTGTCCTCTGGCCTCTCTCCTCTCTCCTCTGTCCTCTCTCCTCTGGCCTCTCTCCTCTGGCCTCTCTCCTCTGGCCTCTCTCCTCTGGCCTCTCTCCTCTGGCCTCTCTCCTCTCGCCTCTCTCCTCTCGCCTCTCTCCTCTCGCCTCTGTCCTCTGTCCTCTCTCCTCTGGCCTCTCTCCTCTGTCCTCTGGCCTCTCTCCTCTCTCCTCTGTCCTCTCTCCTCTGGCCTCTCTCCTCTGGCCTCTCTCCTCTGGCCTCTCGTCTCTGGCCTCTCTCCTCTGTCCTCTGTCCTCTGTCCTCTGTCCTCTCTCCTCTGTCCTCTCTCCTCTGTCCTCTCTCCTCTGTCCTCTCTCCTCTGTCCTCTCTCCTCTGTCCTCTGTCCTCTGTCCTCTCTCCTCTGGCCTCTCTCCTCTGTCCTCTGGCCTCTCTCCTCTCTCCTCTGTCCTCTCTCCTCTGGCCTCTCTCCTCTGGCCTCTCTCCTCTGGCCTCTCGTCTCTGGCCTCTCTCCTCTGTCCTCTGTCCTCTGTCCTCTGTCCTCTCTCCTCTGTCCTCTGTCCTCTGTCCTCTCTCCTCTGGCCTCTCTCCTCTGTCCTCTGGCCTCTCTCCTCTCTCCTCTGTCCTCTCTCCTCTGGCCTCTCTCCTCTGGCCTCTCTCCTCTGGCCTCTCTCCTCTGGCCTCTCTCCTCTGGCCTCTGTCCTCTGTCCTCTGTCCTCTCTCCTCTGTCCTCTCTCCTCTGTCCTCTCTCCTCTGTCCTCTCTCCTCTGTCCTCTGTCCTCTGTCCTCTCTCCTCTGTCCTCTCTCCTCTGTCCTCTCTCCTCTGTCCTCTCTCCTCTGTCCTCTCTCCTCTGTCCTCTCTCCTCTGTCCTCTCTCCTCTGTCCTCTCTCCTCTGTCCTCTGTCCTCTCTGGCCTGCTTTTGAAAAAGCTCAAAGGTAATGGAGGAGATGCGACGAGGAGAGGGAAAGTGGAATAAAATGTGTTTGTATGAAATGAGACTCTCCTTCACTACTCACGCGTCATCGGGCAAATGATGTTTACAGGGTGGAATTACAAAATAATGTATAAAGTGATAAAAACAAATGCAGCTAGTTGAGCAAGACATTGTATAGATAAAAGGATAAGTAGCATATTGTTTTGAAATGTTTGCGAAAACAAACAGCTGATTAAAGAATTCCATTCAGGAGCGTTTGATGATGGACGAGCCAGTTAACCCCCCAGGCTGGATGATAGAGCCAGTTAACCCCCCAGACTGGATGATAGAGCCAGTTAACCCCCCATGCTGGATGATAGAGCCAGTTAACCCCCCAGGCTAGATGGACGAGCCAGTTAACCCCCCAGGCTGGATGAAAGAGCCAGTTAACCCCCCAGGCTAGATGAACGAGCCAGTTAACCCCCCAGGCTAGATGGACGAGCCAGTTAACCCCCCAGGCTGGATGATAGAGCCAGTTAACCCCCCAGGCTAGATGAACGAGCCAGTTAACCCCCCAGGCTAGATGGACGAGCCAGTTAACCCCCCAGGCTGGATGATAGAGCCAGTTAACCCCCCAGGCTGGATGATAGAGCCAATTAACCCCCCGGGCTGGATGATAGAGCCAGTTAACCCCCCAGGCTGGATGATAGAGCCAGTTAACCCCCCAGGCTAGATGATAGAGCCAGTTAACCCCCCAGGCTAGATGATAGAGCCAGTTAACCCCCCAGGCTGGATGATAGAGCCAGTTAACCCCCCAGGCTGGATGAACGAGCCAGTTAACCCCCCGGGCTGGATGATAGAGCCAGTTAACCCCCCAGGCTGGATGATAGAGCCAGTTAACCCCCCAGGCTAGATGATAGAGCCAGTTAACCCCCCAGGCTGGATGAAAGAGCCAGTTAACCCCCCAGGCTGGATGATAGAGCCAGTTAACCCCCCAGGCTAGATGAACGAGCCAGTTAACCCCCCAGGCTAGATGGACGAGCCAGTTAACCCCCCAGGCTGGATGATAGAGCCAGTTAACCCCCCAGGCTGGATGATAGAGCCAGTTAACCCCCCAGGCTGGATGATAGAGCCAGTTAACCCCCCGGGCTGGATGATAGAGCCAGTTAACCCCCCAGGCTGGATGATAGAGCCAGTTAACCCCCCAGGCTAGATGATAGAGCCAGTTAACCCCCCAGGCTAGATGATAGAGCCAGTTAACCCCCCAGGCTGGATGATAGAGCCAGTTAACCCCCCAGGCTAGATGAACGAGCCAGTTAACCCCCCAGGCTAGATGAACGAGCCAGTTAACCCCCCAGGCTAGATGGACGAGCCAGTTAACCCCCCAGGCTGGATGATAGAGCCAGTTAACCCCCCAGGCTGGATGATAGAGCCAGTTAACCCCCCAGGCTGGATGATAGAGCCAGTTAACCCCCAAGGCTGGATGATAGAGCCAGTTAACCCCCCAGGCTAGATGATAGAGCCAGTTAACCCCCCAGGCTAGATGATAGAGCCAGTTAACCCCCCAGGCTGGATGATAGAGCCAGTTAACCCCCCAGGCTGGATGAACGAGCCAGTTAACCCCCCGGGCTGGATGATAGAGCCAGTTAACCCCCCAGGCTAGATGATAGAGCCAGTTAACCCCCCGGGCTGGATGATAGAGCCAGTTAACCCCCCAGGCTGGATGATAGAGCCAGTTAACCCCCCGGGCTGGATGATAGAGCCAGTTAACCCCCCGGGCTGGATGATAGAGCCAGTTAACCCCCCAGGCTGGATGATAGAGCCAGTTAACCCCCCAGGCTGGATGATAGAGCCAGTTAACCCCCCAGGCTGGATGAAAGAGCCAGTTAACCCCCCAGGCTGGATGATAGAGCCAGTTAACCCCCCAGGCTAGATGAACGAGCCAGTTAACCCCCCAGGCTAGATGGACGAGCCAGTTAACCCCCCAGGCTAGATGAACGAGCCAGTTAACCCCCCAGGCTGGATGATAGAGCCAGTTAACCCCCCGGGCTGGATGAACGAGCCAGTTAACCCCCCAGGCTAGATGAACGAGCCAGTTAACCCCCCAGGCTAGATGATAGAGCCAGTTAACCCCCCAGGCTGGATGATAGAGCCAGTTAACCCCCCAGGCTAGATGGACGAGCCAGTTAACCCCCCAGGCTAGATGAACGAGCCAGTTAACCCCCCGGGCTGGATGGACGAGCCAGTTAACCCCCCAGGCTAGATGAACGAGCCAGTTAACCCCCCAGGCTAGATGGACGAGCCAGTTAACCCCCCAGGCTGGATGATAGAGCCAGTTAACCCCCCAGGCTAGATGAACGAGCCAGTTAACCCCCCAGGCTAGATGAACGAGCCAGTTAACCCCCCAGGCTTGATGATAGAGCCAGTTAACCCCCCAGGCTGGATGATAGAGCCAGTTAACCCCCCAGGCTGGATGATAGAGCCAGTTAACCCCCCGGGCTGGATGATAGAGCCAGTTAACCCCCCAGGCTGGATGATAGAGCCAGTTAACCCCCCAGGCTAGATGATAGAGCCAGTTAACCCCCCAGGCTAGATGATAGAGCCAGTTAACCCCCCAGGCTGGATGATAGAGCCAGTTAACCCCCCAGGCTGGATGGACGAGCCAGTTAACCCCCCGGGCTGGATGATAGAGCCAGTTAACCCCCCAGGCTAGATGATAGAGCCAGTTAACCCCCCGGGCTGGATGATAGAGCCAGTTAACCCCCCAGGCTGGATGATAGAGCCAGTTAACCCCCCGGGCTGGATGATAGAGCCAGTTAACCCCCCAGGCTGGATGATAGAGCCAGTTAACCCCCCAGGCTGGATGATAGAGCCAGTTAACCCCCCAGGCTAGATGATAGAGCCAGTTAACCCCCCAGGCTGGATGAAAGAGCCAGTTAACCCCCCAGGCTGGATGATAGAGCCAGTTAACCCCCCAGGCTAGATGAACGAGCCAGTTAACCCCCCAGGCTAGATGGACGAGCCAGTTAACCCCCCAGGCTAGATGAACGAGCC
>CM062506.1:43873999-43933999 GCA_031479575.1 Coregonus ussuriensis | reverse complement strand
GATAGACATCAATCATTTTTTCACCTCTTCCACACTCACTTTACAGAATTCAAAATTACAATTCTTGTCTTTCATAATTTGTTCAGATATACTTGGATGTGTAGTGTCAGCGTTTGTTGCTGGCATGTCATGTCTAAATTTGCTAATCTTGCCAATGAAAAAATCACTAAAGTAGTTGGCAATTTCAGTCAGTTTTGTGATGAATGAGCCATCTGATTCATTGAATGATGGAGCTGAGTTTGCCTTTTTTCCCAAAATGTCATTTAAGCTGCTCCAAAGCTTTTTACTATCATTCTTTATGTCATTTATCTTTGTTTCATAGTGTAGTTTCTTCTTCTTTTTATTCAGTTTAGTCACATGATTTCTCAATTTGCAATACGTTTGCCAATCGGTTGTGCAGCCAGACTTACTTGCCATTCCTTTTGCCTCATCCCTCTCAACCATACAATCTTTCAATTCCTCATCAATTCACGGGGTAAAACAGTTTTTACAGTCATTGTCTTAATGGGTGCATGCTTATTAGTAACTGAGATAAGCAATTTCATAAATGTGTCAAGTGCAACGTCTGTTTGCTCCTCATTACACACCACGGACCAACACATATTCTTTACATCAACAACATAGGAATTACTACAAAACTTGGAATAATGTACATTTGCTAAAGCATTATGATGACTCAGCAGCACAATGGTACAGATTAACTGAGCTGAGCTTGGGTCATTGATAAGTCATTGTCTCAACGCATCCCTATAGTGCTGTGAAAGGATCCAAGAACCCAAATGATTTGGGTGGATCACATCCTCCTTATAAAAATGTGTTTTGTTTCCAAAAGTTATCGAAATTGTCAACAAAAGTTACACCCATTGAGCTGCAATAATTACGTAGCCAGCTGTGAAGAGACAGAATCCTGCTAAAGCGTTCAATGCCATGATTCAGAGAGGGCACAGGGCCAGATATGATGCCATGATTCAGAGAGGGCACAGGGCCAGATATGATGCCATGATTCAGAGAGGACACAGGGCCAGATATGATGCCATGATTCAGAGAGGGCACAGGGCCAGATATGATGCCATGATTCAGAGAGGACACCGGGCCAGATATGATGCCATGATTCAGAGAGGGCACAGGACCAGATATGATGCCATGATTCAGAGAGGGCACAGGGCCAGATATGATGCCATGATTCAGAGAGGACACAGGGCCAGATATGATGCCACGATTCAGAGAGGGCACAGGGCCAGATATGATGCCATGATTCAGAGAGGGCACAGGGCCAGATATGATGCCATGATTCAGAGAGGGCACAGGGTATGATGGGTATTTTATTAGTGTCTAGCAGAGAGTCAATCAGCTCTTTAAAATCCAGTTTCAACTGTTCAGAGCTGCCCTTCATAATGTCATTAAAACCCACATGGACTACGATAGAATCGATTTCCATGTCCTGACTTAGTACATTCGGGAGCAACTTAGTAATGTCATTTACTCGAGCTCCAGGATAGAGACATTGCTTTTGCACCAGGAACAGTCACATTTCTTACCATGGAACTGCCCAAAATCACGGCTGGCGAGAAGGACGAGGAAATCCGCCCACTCCCACACTTCACAGGATTCGGAGAACCCTTTAAGGACGGGTGAGAGGCAGGATAACTTGAGCCCGTAGCTCCCGGCGCCCGGTGCAGGCCTCTGACAGATGGAGAAGCCCCGCTCGATCCAGACCAGGGAAGGAAGGTTGCCGACGTCGACTTTGAAATCGTAGAGTAGGCACAGCGGCCGCAGACACCCCCAGCGACGAAGGTGCAGGAAGATCAGGCTCCAGGACGGCGAAACTGTTTGTTGTTTGTATCCGCTCCGGGCCTCTCGTTGGGAGTGTAGACTGCTTTGCGGGAGGCCGCTGTCTTCAGCTTCCACAGCTCGTGACATGCGACCATCGTTGATTGCCGTGCTCCTCTTGCTGTGCTCCTTCGACTCCGCTATCAGATGGGGGAGGAAAGGCAGGAGATGGCTCCCCTGGCGAACAAACTCCGGGCAACACCGGCCAGTCGGATAATGACAAACAACAAGGCGGAGATGCATCCAACATGCGCGAACGCCATCCGGCCACCGGCGTAGAAAAGGTAAAACATTCCACTCTGCTTTTTCCCCAGTTTCTTACGTAGGCTGGTGACCTGCGTGATCAAGGAAGCCACTTCAAGCCTATAATCCTCGGCAAGCAAACAATTGCTGCATTGTAACTCTGAGTGATCCGGTTTGTCCCGAAACAAAGCGTAGTAGATACAGCTCCTACAGCGCTGGAACCATTCATTTACTTCTCCAGACAAAGACGGCTCCATTAGAAAACTCATCTGGGACTAACTTTGTTAGCTTGATGGCTAACGTATCAGCTTAGCTAGGTTAGCGGCTCTGTCAAGCAGACTTTAACCTGTCAGTTAAGCGGGATTCCGGGACAAGAAATAGTGGTCCTAGCTGGTAAAAGCTAACCGCGTTGCGGAATCCATGCAAACACAAGTTCGGTATTTATGTTTAACAAAGATTGGTTATGTTTTAGTTAAAATAACAAACTGAGTGTTTCCAGCATACAGTGTTCAGCTGCGCACTCTGATGACCTCATGCTAAAAGGTTTATGTTAGAGCACCCTATAAGGAGTATAATGACATCTTGTTGTTGTCTGTATCATGTACGGTTCACAGATCACAGGGTCTCACAGGAGGCATGTATCATTTCATCATGATTTTCTCAAAAATGGTTTGTGATACAAATGTAAAAATCATTTAAAACATTCTTCCTCCAATGAAGTTTCTATGTGAGAATTGCCAGAACAATCTGAGATACCAAAAATATTTTCCACTCCCACTGGCGTGGAATGGCCCAGATCTGATGCCAATCTGTAGCAGCCTAGGCTTCACTTCCTGCTGTCCTGGAACAAGTCTTTTACGCTAGATAAGAGTTGGGGAATGTCATGGAAACATGACTTAGGGGTGTGGTTAGAACGCTGCTATGCATGGCCACCACTACCTCACACACTGTTGAGGTACGTAGCTTCGTTCTGCAATTCACTCTGACAGCCAGGGATTACATCACCACTACGTAGCTTCGTTCTGTAATGCACTCTGACCTCTGACCTCTAACAGCCAGGGATTACATCACCACTACGTAGCTTCGTTCTGTAATGCACTCTGACCTCTGACCTCTGACAGCCAGGGATTACATCACCACTACGTAGCTTCGTTCTGTAATGCACTCTGACCTCTGACCTCTGACCTCTAACAGCCAGGGATTACATCACCACTACGTAGCTTCGTTCTGTAATGCACTCTGACCTCTGACCTCTGACCTCTAACAGCCAGGGATTACATCACCACTTGAAATGACTTGTCATTTGAAGAAACCCTTTTTTTGGTAGGACACATGAGAGGCTCTAAAGGACTTACATCACTATCTGTCTGGCAGGGTATTTCCCCACTCCTCTCCTCTCAGCAGAGTGGAACAGAGGAGAGAGAGAGAGAAGCAGACAGAGATATATATATATATATATATATAGAGAGAGAGAGAGAGAGAGAGATAGAGAGAGACTAACTGGGTGTTAAATGAAAGCTAAGAGTCTATATTTTGGGGAAATCAAGGCATACATACATTTTTCTACAATTTTCCAATCCATATATTTGGAATAAGCTAAATCTGTGATTTCTGGTCAAAACGGGTCTTAAAACATCTACCAGACAAAGTCTTAAAAGGTATTAGAAATACATCAAAACACATTAATGTTGACGTTAAGACCCCTGCCAACTAATATCAACACTTATATTTAGTTTTGGATAAATTTTTCTGCCTTCTGTAATTTCAAGAAACATTGCCTTGTGCTTTGAAATTCCGTTACCAAAAACCCACATATCTTTAAGATATTTTCAAATTTCATGACGGAGGATAATGAAAAGTTGACAGAAGTAACTAGGTAGACCTATAAATTAGTTGGTATTTTTACTGATATAAATGTGGTTTATGAATCGTTAAGTGATTAAAAAAACAATCATTACCACATTGGTAACGGAATTTCCAAAAAATCAGAAACAGAATTTCTGCAAATTAATGGGCTACAATGGGAAATCATAGTAGTCACAAACCACAGTTGGGTTCACAAGTTTGGACAGCACAGCACAGCACACTACAATACAATACAGCACAGCACAATACAGCACAATACAATACAGCACAATACAATACAGCACAATACAATACAGCACAGTACAATACAGCACAATACAATACAGCACAATACAATACAGCACAGTACAATACAGCACAATACAGCACAGCACAGTGCAATACAGCACAGTACAGCACAGCACAATACAATACAGCACAGTACAATACAGCACAATACAATACAGCACAGTACAATACAGCACAATACAGCACAGCACAGTACAATACAATACAGCACAGTACAATACAGCACAGCACACTACAATACAGCACAGTACAATACAGCACAGTACAATACAGCACAGCACACTACAATACAGCACAGTACAATACAGCACAGTACAATACAATACATCACAGTACAATACAGCACAGTACAATACAGCACAGCACAATACAGCACAGCACAATACAGCACACTACAATACAGTACAATACAGCACAATACAGCACAGTACAATACAATACAGCACAGCACAATACAGCACACTACAATACAGTACACTACAATACAGTACAGTACAGTACAATACAGCACAGCACAATACAGCACACTACAATACAGTACAGTACAATACAGCACAGCACAATACAGCACAGCACAATACAGCACAGTACAATACAGTACAGTACAATACAGCACAGCACAATACAGCACAGCACAATACAGCACAGTACAATACAGCACAGCACAATACAGCACACTACAATACAGTACAATACAACACACTACAATACAGTACAGTACAATACAGCACAATACAGCACAGCACAATACAGCACACTACAATACAGTACAGCACAATACAGCACAGCACAATACAGTACAATACAGCACAGTCCAGCACAGCACAGTACAATACAGTACAATACAGCACAATACAGCACAATACAGCACAATACAGCACAGTCCAGTACAGCACAGTACAGCACAGCACAGTACAATACAGTACAATACAGCACAATACAGCACAATACAGCACGATACAATACAGCACAGTACAATACAGCACAATACAGCACAGTACAATACAATACAGCACAGTACAATACAGCACAATACAATACAGCACAGTACAATACAGCACAATACAATACAGCACAGTACAATACAGCACAATACAGCACAGCACAGTACAATACAGCACAGTACAATACAGCACAGCACAGTACAATACAGCACAGCACAATACAGCACAGCACACTACAATACAGCACACTACAATACAGCACAGTACAATACAGCACAGTACAATACAGCACAGCACAATACAGCACGCTACAATACAGTACAGTACAATACAGCACAATACAGCACACTACAATACAGTACAGTACAATACAGCACAGCACAATACAGCACAGCACAATACAGCACACTACAATACAGTACACTACAATACAGCACAGCACAATACAGCACACTACAATACAGTACGGTACAATACAGCACAGCACAATACAGCACAGTACAATACAGTACAGCACAATACAGTACAGTACAATACAGCACAGCACAATACAGCACACTACAATACAGCACAGTACAATACAGCACAGCACAATACAGCACAGCACAATACAGCACAGTACAATACAGCACAATACAGCACACTACAATACAGTACAGTACAATACAGCACAGCACAATACAGCACAGCACAATACAGCACAGTACAATACAGCACAGCACAATACAGCACAGCACAATACAGCACAGCACAATACAGTACAATACAGCACAGTCCAGCACAGCAAAGTACAATACAGTACAATACAGCACAGCACAATACAGCACAATACAGTACAATACAGTACAATACAGCACAATACAGCACAGTCCAGTACAGCACAGTACAGTACAGCACAATACAGCACAGCACAATACAGCACAATACAGCACAATACAGTACAATACAGCACAGCACAATACAGCACAATACAGTACAATACAGCACAATACAATACAGCACAGTACAATACAGCACAATACAGCACAGCACAGTACAATACAGCACAGTACAATACAGCACAATACAATACAGCACAGTACAATACAGCACAATACAATACAGCACAGTACAATACAGCACAATACAGCACAGCACAGTACAATACAGCACAATACAGCACAGCACAGTACAATACAGCACAATACAATACAGCACAGTACAATACAGCACAGTACAATACAGCACAGCACACTACAATACAGCACAGTACAATACAGCACAGTACAATACAGCACAGCACACTACAATACAGCACACTACAATACAGCACAGTACAATACAGCACAATACAGCACAGTACAATACAGCACAGCACAATACAGTACAGTACAATACAGCACAATACAGCACACTACAATACAGTACAGTACAATACAGCACAGCACAATACAGCACAGCACAATACAGCACACTACAATACAGTACAGTACAATACAGCACAGCACAATACAGCACACTACAATACAGTACAGTACAATACAGCACAGCACAATACAGCACAGCACAATACAGCACAGTACAATACAGTACAGCACAATACAGTACAGTACAATACAGCACAGTACAATACAGTACAGCACAATACAGTACAGTACAATACAGCACAGCACAATACAGCACACTACAATACAGTACAGTACAATACAGCACAGCACAATACAGCACAGCACAATACAGCACAGTACAATACAGTACAGCACAATACAGTACAGCACAATACAGTACAACAGCACAGTCCAGCACAGCACAGTACAATACAGTACAATACAGCACAGCACAATACAGCACAATTCAGTACAATACAGCACAATACAGTACAATACAGCACAATACAGCACAGTCCAGTACAGCACAGTACAGTACAATACAGCACAGCACAGTACAATACAGTACAATACAGCACAGCACAATACAGCACAATACAGTACAATACAGCACAATACAGTACAATACAGCACAGCACAATACAATACAGTACAGCACAATACAGCACAGTACAATACAAAACAGCACAGTACAATACAGCACAGCACAGTACAATACAGTACAATAAAGCACAGCACAATACAGTACAGCACAGTACAGTACAATACAGCACAGTACAGTACAATACAATACAGCACAGTACAGCACAATACAGCACAATACAGTACAGTACAATACAGCACAGTACAGCACAGCACAATACAGCACAGCACAATACAGTACAATACAGCACAATACAGCACAGCACAGTACAATACAGCACAATACAGCACATCACAATACAGCACAATACAGTACAATACAGCACAATACAGTACAATACAGCACAGCACAATACAGCACAGCACAGTACAATACAGTACAATACAATACAGTACAGTACAATACAGCACAGCACAGTACAATACAGTACAATAAAGCACAGCACAATACAGTACAGCACAGTACAGTACAATACAGCACAGTACAATACAGTACAGTACAATACAGCACAATACAGTACAATACAGCACAATACAGTACAATACAGCACAGCACAATACAGCACAATACAGTACAATACAGCACAGTACAATACAGCACAATACAGCACAGCACAATACAGCACAGCACAGTACAATACAGTACAATAAAGCACAGCACAATACAGCACAGTACAGTACAATACAGTACAATACAGCACAGAAAGGTTGAGTAGAGTTCAGTGCAGTGCAGTAACCAGTAGAGTACACTTATTGCTGCACGGTATACCGAAACGTTGGTACTTTTTCTAAACTAGAACATGAAAAAAGGTTCGGTACTAGACTATTTTTTACTTTCAGTACTTCTGTCAAATGTGTGTCACGTCTTATACAGATTGAGAGGATCGAGTCTGTCTAGTAATTTGTCTGAATCTCCTCAAGGGGGCAGTAGTGAGCTAGCACAACACTAGAGCACACAAGAGTTGAGTACGCTATAAAGTACTGTATTGTACTCTACTCTACTGCACTGTACTCTACTGTGCTCTACTCTACTGTACTCTACTGAACAATACTCTATTTTACTGTATTGTACTGTACTGAACTCTACTCTACTCCAATTTTCTGTACTCTACTTTACTGAACTCTACTGTGATGTACCAATTTGTAAGTCACTCTGGATAAGAGTGTCTGCTAAATGACTTAAATGAAAATGTAAAATGTACATTGATGTCCAAACTTCTGAAACATAGCCATCTATGACTGGTTCAGATTTGGTCCGGTCTCGACCAAGCAAATTTGGTCTTGTTTGGAGGCAGAGCTCATTAAAATAATAGCCAGTGTGTATAATAATACCCAAATATTAAAATAATGATATTACATATTTCTACCTTTGTGTACCTATTCAGGATACATCCCCATGAAGAGAATGACTTTCATATCATCATTATGGATTTCTGTGTAGTACAGATCAGGGAGCCATGATGAAATTCCGTTACCCCAATTCCGTCCGTTAACCCAATTCCGTTACCGGGTGTAAATCCACTTCACTTACTGTAGTTCAATAACCAAAATAGATGTTTTCAAAGTCAAGGTACCATGTCATAGCTGACATCTTTTAATCATAATTCGGAGCAGATGTTTAACAGATTTGTTGGAAAACGTGTACACAGAAAACATATCTACAAAGTTATTCCAGTAAATGTGTTTTTGTAAAATGTTCTGTGTAAATAGCTAAAGGTTGTCCTTGTGCATAGAGTTGTATGGTGTGTTAAACTTTTAAATCAACGTTTTCTGGTTGGCATACATGTTAAGTGAGAAATCTGAGTCTCAGCGCAATTCTGTTACAGTGGATTTGCCCAAATACACACACACACACACACAACAAACAAACACACAAACACACAGATCAATAAATAGACTGGGAAGATGAGAGAGTTATAGAGAATGAGGCTAATCAATAGTCTGAATACTATATTAGAGACTGAAGTCTAAATACTAAATACTATATTAGAGACTGAAGTCTAAATACTAAATACTATATTAGAGACTGAAGTCTAAATACTAAATACTATATTAGAGACTGAAGTCTAAATACTATTTATTTGGGCTGCAATTTCTGAGGCTGGTAACTCTTAATAAACGTATCCTCTGCAATCCCCATCTTATCTTAGCTCACTGGTCACCATAGCAACACCCACCCGTAGTATGCGTTCCAGCAGGTATATCTCACTGGTCATCCCCAAAGCCAACACCTACTTTAGCCGCCATTCCTTCCAGTTCTCTGCTGCCAATGACTGGAACGAACTGCAAAAATCTCTGAAGCTGGAGACTCTTATCTCCCTCAATAACTTTAGGCGTCAGTTGTCAGAGCAGCTTACCGATCACTGCACCTGTACACAGCCATTCTGAAATTAGCCCCATATTGTTATTTATTTAGCACCCCAGAATCTCTATTTACACATCATCTTTTGCACATCTAGAGTGGATCTAGAGTGTCACCCCCTTTGAAGAGGGGGATGACCGCGGCAGCTTTCCAATCTCTGGGGATCTCAGACGTTACGAAAGAGAGGTTGAACAGGCTGGTAATACGGTTGCGACAATATTGGCGGATAATTTTAGAAAGAAAGGGTCCAGATTGTCTAGCCCAGATGATTTGTAGGGGTCCAGATTTTGCAGCTCTTACAGAACATCAGCTGTCTGAATTTGGGTGAAGGAGAAGCGGGGGGGCAAGTTGCAGCGGAGGGTGCAGAGCTGGTGGCCGGGGTAGGGGTAGCCAGGTGGAAAGCATGGCCAGCCGTAGCAAAATGCAGTGGGCAGCTGGGAGGAGGTGCTCTTATTCTCCATGGACAATACAGTGTCCCAAAACCTTTTGGAGTTAGTGCTACAGGATGCAAATTTCTGCTCTGCAAAAGTTAGCCTTTGCTTTCCTAACTGATTGTGTATATTGGTTCCTAACTTCCCTGAAAAGTACATATCGCGGGTGCTGTTCGATGCTAATGCCGTACGCCACAGGATGTTTTTGTGCTGGTCAAGGGCAGTCAAGTCTGAGGTGAACCAGGGGCTATATCTGTTCTTAGTTCTGAATTTTTTGAATGGGGCATGCTTATTTAAGATTGAGAGGAAATTACTTTTAAAGAACAACCAGGCATCCTCTACTGACGGAATGAGGTCAATATCCATCCAGGATACCTGGGCCAGGTCAATTAGGAAGGCCTGCTCGCTAAAGTGTTTTAGGGAGCGTTTGACAGTGATGAGGTATGGTCGTTTGACCGCGGACCCATTACGGACGCAGGCAATGAGGCAGTGATCGCTGAGATCCTGGTTGAAAACAGCAGAGGTGTATTTAGAGGGTAAATTAGTCAGGATGATATCTATGAGGGTGCCCATGTTTACGGATTTAGGGTTGTACCTGGTAGGTTCCTTGATAATTTGTGTGAGATTGAGGGCATCTAGTTTAGATTGTAGGACAGCCGGGGTGTTAAGCATATCCCAGTTTAGGTCACCAAGCAATACAAACTCTGAGGATTATGGGGAGCAATCAATTCACATATGGTGTTCAGGGCACAGCTGGGGGCTGAGGGGGGTCTGTAGCAAGCAGCAACAGTGAGAGACTTATTTCTGGAAAGGTGGATTTTTAGAAGTAGAAGCTCAAACTGTTTGGGCACAGACCTGGATAGTATGATAGAGCTCTGCAGGCTATCTCTACAGTAGATTGCAACTCCGCCCCCTTTGGCAGTTCTATCTAGACAGAAAATGTTATAGTTGGGGATGGACATTTCAGAATCTTTGGTGGCCTTCCTAAGCCAGGATTCAGACACTGCTAGAACATCAGGGTTGGCGGAGTGTGCTAACGCAGTGAATAACTCAAACTTGGGGAGGAGGCTTCTGATGTTAACATGCAAGAAACCAAGGCTTTTACGGTTATAGAAGTCAACAAATGATAACGCCTGGGTAGTAGGAGTGATACTGGGGGCTACAGGGCCTGGGTTAACCTGTGCATCACCAGAGGAACAGAGGAGGAGTAGAATAAGGATACGGCTAAAGGCTTTAAGTACTGGTCTTCTAGTGCGTTTGGTACAGAGAAAAAAAGGGGCAGACTTCCGTTGTAGAATAGATATACACCAAGTCACTTGGCTCTGTCATATCCTCACATGGTCTCTCCTATCATTGCTACGCAGACGACACACAATTCATTTTCTCCTTTCCCCCTTCTGATAACCAGGTGGCGAATCGCATCTCTGCATGTCTGGCAGACATATCAGTGTGGATGTCGGATCACCACCTCAAGCTGAACCTCGGCAAGACGGAGCTGCTCTTCCTCCCGGGGAAGGACTGCATGCTCCATGATCTCGGCATCACGGTTGACAACTCCATTGTGTCCTCCTCCCAGAGTGCAAAGAACCTTGGCGTGATCCTGGACAACACCCTATCGTTCTCCACTAACATCAAAGCGGTGACCCGATCCTGCAGGTTCATGCTCTACAACATTTGCAGAGTACGACCCTACCTTACACAGAAAGCGGCACAGGTCCTAATCCAGGCACTTGTCATCTCCCGTCTGGATTACTGCAACTCGCTGTTGGCTGGGCTCCCTGCCTGTGCCATTAAACCCCTACAACTTATCCAGAATGCTGCAGCCCGTCTGGTGTTCAACCTTCCCAAGTTCTCTCACGTCACTCCGCTCCTCTGCACACTCCACTGGCTTCCAGTTGAAGCTTGCATCTGCTACAAGACCATGGTACTTGCCTACGGAGCTGTGAGGGGAACAGCACCTCCTTACCTTCAGGCTCTGATCAGACCCTACACCCAAACGAGGGCACTACGTTCATCCATCTCTGGCCTGCTGGCCCCCCTACCTCTACGGAAGCACAGTTCCTGCTCAGCCCAGTCAAAGCTATTCGCTGCTCTGGCACCCCAATGGTGGAACAAGCTCCCCCACGACGCCAGGACAGTGGAGTCACTCACCACCTTCCGGAGACACTTGAAACCCCACCTCTTTAAGGAATACCTGGGATAGGATAAAGTAGTCCTTCTAATGGACCATTATCACCTGTCTTTTATTTAATTTTATTTTCTTAGGGGGTAGATCAGCTTTAATATTTCAGATAGATTGTAACTTCCATCAATGTACTTGTCTGCATCACTTCCAATCCCCCATATGTTTTTTTCTCTCGCATATATATATATATATATATATATACACAGTTGAAGTCGGAAGTTTACATACACTTATGTTGGAGTCATTAAAACTCGTTTTTCAACAACTCCACAAATGTATTGTTAACAAACTATAGTTTTGGCAAGTTGGTTAGGAATTGAGGTCAGGGCTTTGTGATGGCCACTCCAATACCTTGACTTTGTTGTCCTTAAGCCATTTTGCCACAACTTTGGAAGTATGCTTGGGGTCATTGTCCATTTGGAAGACCCATTTGCGACCAAGCTTTAACTTCCTGACTGATGTCTTGAGATGTTGCTTCAATATATCCACATAATTTTCCTTCCTCATGATGCCATCTATTTTGTGAAGTGCACCAGTCCCTCCTGCAGCAAAGCACCCCCACAGCATGATGCTGCCACCCCCGTGCTTCACGGTTGGGATGGTGTTCTTCGGCTTGCAAGCGTCCCCCTTTTTCCTCCAAACATAACGATGCTCATTATGGCCAAACAGTTCTATTTTTGTTTCATCAGACCAGAGGACATTTCTCCAAAAAGTACGATCTTTGTCCCCATGTGCAGTTGCAAACCGTAGTCTGGCTTTTTTATGGTGGTTTTGGAGCAGTGGCTTCTTCCTTGCTGAGCGGCCTTTCAGGTTATGTCGATATAGGACTCGTTTTACTGTGGATATAGATACTTTTGTACCAGGTCCTTTGCTGTTGTTCTGGGATTGATTTCCACTTTTCGCACCAAAGTACGTTCATCTCTAGGAGACAGAACGCGTCTCCTTCCTGAGCGGTATGACGGCTGCGTGGTCCCATGGTGTTTATACTTGCATACTATTGTTTGTACAGATGAACGTGGTACCTTCAGGCGTTTGGAAATTGCTCCCAAAGATGAACCAGACTTGTGAGGGCTACAATTTATTTTCTTAGGTCTTGGCTGATTTCTTTTGATTTTCCCATGATGTCAAGCAAAGAGGCACTGAGTTTGAAGGTAGGCCTTGAAATACATCCACAGGTACACCTCCAATTGACTCAAATTATGTCAATTAGCCTATCAGAAGCTTCTAAAGCCATGAAATCATTTTGCTGGAATTTTCAAAGCTGTTTAAAGGAACAGTCAACTTAGTGTATGTAAACTTCTGACCCACTGAAATTGTGATACAGTGAATTATAAGTGAAATATTCTGTCTGTAAACAATTGTTGGAAAAATTACTTGTGTCATGCACAAAGTAGATGTCCTAACCGACTTGCCAAAACTACAGTTTGTTAACAAGAAATGTGTAGAGTGGTTGAAAAACTAGTTTTAATGACTCCAACCTAAGTGTATGTTAACTTCCGACTTCAACTGATATATATATATATATACACACACTGTCTTAGAACAGGGGCATGGGGGGAAAATACATGATATCTATGCACTTAAATAGCGAATGGACAACGTTTTTCCTGTGGTTCATTTTCATGCATGCCAGATAGGAAGCATGTGCTTAATATTAGGAAAGTTGAGAAATAAATATAGTAGGCCTAGCCTGTAGAAAGCTGATGGGATCCTCCTCTATTTAATAGAGGCCATCACTCTGTTTTCTCACGCTACTCCATAGCCTATAGAAAAGTTGCGCAACATGAGCTCAGGGACTCTCATGAAGTGTTTGATTAGATTTTCGATTCCATTTGCATTAATGTCAGAGTGATTAGAGGGACAATAGAGTGCTGAGTACCAGGCAGTTAGCAAGTTTGGTAGGATACTAATGACCATCAGCAGCATCAGATCTTGGAGACGCCTAGTTACCGTGACTAAATGATCACGTGGAATTTGATTGTGGTCATTACTCGTGACCGCCGGTGTGGCGGTAATACGGTCACCATAACAGCCTTAGTTACCAATGTAACAGCCCTAGTTACCAACATAACATAACAGTTAACAAGTAAAAGACTGAGTTAGACAGGAAAGAGCTAAAGTATCTAATACCATTACAGCTTACTGAGTTAGATAGGAAAGACCTGGGGCGGCAGGTAGCTTAGTGGTTAAGAGCGTTGTGCCAGTAACCGAAAGGTTGCTGGTTCTAATCCCCGAGCCGACTAGGTGAAAAAATCTGTCGATGTGCCCTTGAGCAAGGCACTTAACCCTAATTGCTCCTGTAAATCGCTCTGGATAAGAGCGTCTGATAAATGACTAAAATGTAAAGAGCTAAAGTATGTAAAACCATTACAGTGTGTATCGTGTGTCTAGTGGTCAGGAGGCAGAACCACTAACCATTACAGTGTGTCTAGTGGTCAGGAGGCAGAACCACTAACCATTACAGTGTGTCTAGTGGTCAGGAGGCAGAACCACTAACCATTACAGTGTGTCTAGTGGTCAGGAGGCAGAACCACTAACCATTACAGTGTGTATCGTGTGTCTAGTGGTCAGGAGGCAGAACCACTAACCATTACAGTGTGTATCATGTGTCTAGTGGTCAGGAGGCAGAACCACTAACCATTACAGTGTGTATCGTGTGTCTAGTGGTCAGGAGGCAGAACCACTAACCATTACAGTGTGTATCGTGTGTCTAGTGGTCAGGAGGCAGAACCACTAACCATTACAGTGTGTCTAGTGGTCAGGAGGCAGAACCACTAACCATTACAGTGTGTATCATGTGTCTAGTGGTCAGGAGGCAGAACCACTAACCATTACAGTGTGTCTAGTGGTCAGGAGGCAGAACCACTAACCATTACAGTGTGTCTAGTGGTCAGGAGGCAGAACCACTAACCATTACAGTGTGTATCGTGTGTCTAGTGGTCAGGAGGCAGAACCACTAACCATTACAGTGTGTATCGTGTGTCTAGTGGTCAGGAGGCAGAACCACTAACCATTACAGTGTGTCTAGTGGTCAGGAGGCAGAACCACTAACCATTACAGTGTGTATCATGTGTCTAGTGGTCAGGAGGCAGAACCACTAACCATTACAGTGTGTATCGTGTGTCTAGTGGTCAGGAGGCAGAACCACTAACCATTACAGTGTGTATCGTGTGTCTAGTGGTCAGGAGGCAGAACCACTAACCATTACAGTGTGTATCGTGTGTCTAGTGGTCAGGAGGCAGAACCACTAACCATTACAGTGTGTCTAGTGGTCAGGAGGCAGAACCACTAACCATTACAGTGTGTATCGTGTGTCTAGTGGTCAGGAGGCAGAACCACTAACCATTACAGTGTGTATCATGTGTCTAGTGGTCAGGAGGCAGAACCACTAACCATTACAGTGTGTATCGTGTGTCTAGTGGTCAGGAGGCAGAACCACTAACCATTACAGTGTGTCTAGTGGTCAGGAGGCAGAACCACTAACCATTATCGTGTGTCTAGTGGTCAGGAGGCAGAACCACTAACCATTACAGTGTGTATCGTGTGTCTAGTGGTCAGGAGGCAGAACCACTAACCATTACAGTGTGTATCGTGTGTCTAGTGGTCAGGAGGCAGAACCACTAACCATTACAGTGTGTATCATGTGTCTAGTGGTCAGGAGGCAGAACCACTAACCATTACAGTGTGTATCGTGTGTCTAGTGGTCAGGAGGCAGAACCACAGACTCTGTTGTGTAAATTCACTGTAGTGTAGTAACACAGTGTTCAGCCTGATTGGCTCTCTGCTGAGTGGGCGGCAGGTCGCTAGGGGCAGGGATCAGACTGATTGGCTCTCTGCTGAGTGGGCGGCAGGTCGCTAGGGGCAGGGATCAGACTGATTGGCTCTCTGCTGAGTGGGCGGCAGGTCGCTAGGGGCAGGGATCAGACTGCGGTGATGTCACCACTAGAGCGGTGCAGAACTAAACACTGTCACCATGGAGACCCTCCAGATCATGGCTATCTAGCTCGTCAGAGGAGAAGAACGGTCTCTCTCTCTTCTTCTGAGTCAGATGTTACTCATGTGAGAGTTTATAGCAAAACTAAAGGAGAGTTTCTAGGAAGAAACAGCACTTTTCCATCTGTGGGTTGAGTTAGTGTCACTGAGTCCCTAGAAAGATTAGGTCTATTCAAAGAAAGCACCACTGGAAATACATTAGGAAAGGGACAACTGAGTCAAGTCCAGCCATTCATTTAAATCGGAATAGATGACTAGGTCAGAACTGTTAACTAGCAAACTTCACAGTGCTAGTCTGCCCTTCTCACTAAGACCACGGAGTGAGCGAGAGTCTTGAGAACCACACCTCAGAATCTTCCATTAACAGAATACATAAACCTGGACTTGGTAGAGGTGTGGCCTGCTGGGAGACTCTCTAGAGGTCAGAGGGTAGAGGTGTGGCCTGCTGGGAGACTCTCTAGAGGTCAGAGGGTAGAGGTGTGGCCTGCTGGGAGACTCTCTAGAGGTCAGAGGGTAGAGGTGTGGCCTGCTGGGAGACTCTCTAGAGGTCAGAGGGTAGAGGTGTGGCCTGCTGGGAGACTCTCTAGAGGTCAGAGGGTAGAGGTGTGGCCTGCTGGGAGACTCTCTAGAGGTCAGAGGGTAGAGGTGTGGCCTGCTGGGAGACTCTCTAGAGGTCAGAGGGTAGAGGTGTGGCCTGCTGGGAGACTCTCTAGAGGTCAGAGGGTAGAGGTGTGGCCTGCTGGGAGACTCTCTAGAGAACAGAGGGTAGAGGTGTGGCCTGCTGGGAGACTCTCTAGAGGTCAGAGGGTAGAGGTGTGGCCTGCTGGGAGACTCTCTAGAGAACAGAGGGTAGAGGTGTGGCCTGCTGGGAGACTCTCTAGAGGTCAGAGGGTAGAGGTGTGGCCTGCTGGGAGACTCTCTAGAGAACAGAGGGTAGAGGTGTGGCCTGCTGGGAGATTCTCTAGAGGTCAGAGGGTAGAGGTGTGGCCTGCTGGGAGACTCTCTAGAGGTCAGAGGGTAGAGGTGTGGCCTGCTGGGAGACTCTCTAGAGGTCAGAGGGTAGAGGTGTGGCCTGCTGGGAGACTCTCTAGAGAACAGAGGGTAGAGGTGTGGCCTGCTGGGAGACTCTCTAGAGGTCAGAGGGTAGAGGTGTGGCCTGCTGGGAGACTCTCTAGAGAACAGAGGGTAGAGGTGTGGCCTGCTGGGAGACTCTCTAGAGGTCAGAGGGTAGAGGTGTGGCCTGCTGGGAGACTCTCTAGAGAACAGAGGGTAGAGGTGTGGCCTGCTGGGAGACTCTCTAGAGGTCAGAGGGTAGAGGTGTGGCCTGCTGGGAGACTCTCTAGAGAACAGAGGGTAGAGGTGTGGCCTGCTGGGAGACTCTCTAGAGAACAGAGGGTAGAGGTGTGGCCTGCTGGGAGACTCTCTAGAGGTCAGAGGGTAGAGGTGTGGCCTGCTGGGAGACTCTCTAGAGGTCAGAGGGTAGAGGTGTGGCCTGCTGGGAGACTCTCTAGAGGTCAGAGGGTAGAGGTGTGGCCTGCTGGGAGACTCTCTAGAGGTCAGAGGGTAGAGCACTCTGTTCATCCATCCCATCAACACCTCTGTTCCGTCTCTGTCCTACTATCTTATTGCAGATCTACCACTATCATCTCAATGGACTGTTAGGTTTTGGTTGCGTCATGTCACTTCACTATCTGAAGGGGTTTTCTACTTGACAGTTCAACTATTCATCCTGGACAAAGTTCCCCACGATCACCACCTCTCCTCTGGCTCTTTATAGAGGCCATGCTGGGTAGACCCACTGTATCTTTAGACCTGGCCACTGGCACAGTCCTGGCCCTATGGAGCCTTTCAACTGGGCAGAGTAGACATTAAATAAAGGTAGACAGTTCTCATTAAGGAGAGGAGAGACTGAAGACACAGTTGTAAAATAAAAAAGGCAACGCAACAGGGGTTAGCGCTACAGGACAGGGGTTAGCGCTACAGGACAGGGGTTAGCCCTACAGGACAGGGGTTAGCCCTACAGGACAGGGGTTAGCGCTACAGGACAGGGGTTAGCGCTACAGGACAGGGGTTAGCGCTACAGGACAGGGGTTAGCATACAGGACAGGGGTTAGCGCTTCAGGACAGGGGTTAGCGCTACAGGACAGGGGTTAGCGCTACAGGACAGGGGTTAGCATACAGGACAGGGGTTAGCGCTACAGGACAGGGGATAGCATACAAGACAGGGGTTAGCGCTACAGGACAGGGGTTAGCCCTCCAGGACAGGGGTTAGCCCTACAGGACAGGGGTTAGTGCTACAGGACAGGGGTTAGCCCTACAGGACAGGGGTTAGCGCTACAGGACAGGGGTTAGCGCTACAGGACAGGGGATAGCCATACAGGACAGGGGTTAGCGCTACAGGACAGGGGTTAGCGCTACAGGACAGGGATTAGCGCTACAGGACAGGGGATAGCGCTACAGGACAGGGGATAGCCATACAGGACAGGGGATAGCCATACAGGACAGGGGTTAGCGCTACAGGACAGGGGTTAGCGCTACAGGACAGGGGTTAGCGCTACAGGACAGGGGTTAGCACTACAGGACAGGGGATAGCCATACAGGACAGGGGATAGCCATACAGGACAGGGGTTAGCGCTACAGGACAGGGGTTAGCGCTACAGGACAGGGGTTAGCGCTACAGGACAGGGGTTAGCGCTACAGGACAGGGGATAGCCATACAGGACAGGGGTTAGCGCTACAGGACAGGGGTTAGCCCTACAGGACAGGGGTTAGCGCTACAGGACAGGGGTTAGCGCTACAGGACAGGGGTTAGCGCTACAGGACAGGGGTTAGCGCTACAGGACAGGGGTTAGCGCTATAGGACAGGGGTTGATTGGGGATCCACCACCATTGACAACACATGGTTAACTGGTCCATAGCTGGTGGAGAAGAGGGCTGGGAGAGACTTCTCTCACAGATCTAGGGTCAGTTTACCCAACACCAATCTAACCCTAAACACTGTCTGGGAAGTGGGATTTTCATCCTGACTCACTAAAACATGACATAAAAGATGGATATTGCAGAATGTCAAAGGCTACTTTGTTTGACAGAATACTGTCTGTTTATTCAGCATGGATTCTCACCTTGTTATCTGGGTGGCTTCATTCTTCTGGAAACACTTGATAATGATTATCGAAGTTATTGAATAAACCAGTGCAGTTATCAAACAGCATGGACAGACAGGAAGAATGGAGAAATCCAGCGGAGAGAAGAGGACCCAAACCCTAAACAGTTACATCCGGAAGCTGCGCTCAGTTCATGTACAGTTGGCGGACAAGTAAAACAAAAAGCTTCCATCAACCTGGTAAAACGTTGCATATAACGTCCTCTCTCCCAGGTATTGAAATAATCCACTGGTGACCGCTGGGCGTCCCTCGAAGGCTGCAAAAGAACAGCTGTCTTTGAGAGGAAAGTTTCAGGCTTTGATGGACTTCTCTTCTCCTTCCCACACCGTTCAGAGCAGCGCGACCCTCCCTCCGTCTCCACCAGGCTTTCTCTTCTCCTTCCCACACCGTTCAGAGCAGCGCGACCCTCCCTCCGTCTCCACCAGGCTTTCTCTTCTCCTTCCCACACCGTTCAGAGCAGCGCGACCCTCCCTCCGTCTCCACCAGGCTTTCTCTTCTCCTTCCCACACCGTTCAGAGCAGCGCGACCCTCCCTCCGTCTCCACCAGGCTTTCTCTTCTCCTTCCCACACCGTTCAGAGCAGCGCGACCCTCCCTCCGTCTCCACCAGGCTTTCTCTTCTCCTTCCCACACCGTTCAGAGCAGCGCGACCCTCCCTCCGTCTCCACCAGGCTTTCTCTTCTCCTTCCCACACCGTTCAGAGCAGCGCGACCCTCCCTCCGTCTCCACCAGGCTTTCTCTTCTCCTTCCCACACCGTTCAGAGCAGCGCGACCCTCCCTCCGTCTCCACCAGGCTTTCTCTTCTCCTTCCCACACCGTTCAGAGCAGCGCGACCCTCCCTCCGTCTCCACCAGGCTTCTGTCAGCAGCACTAATGATAACGTCACGTTGTATGGTAATGGCGAAACCTATTGAGTCATACCATTTACATATTTTTATTTTATTTAAACAGTGGTGTAAAGTACTTAAGTAAAAACACTTTAAAGTACTACTTAAGTCGTTTTTTGGGGGTATCTGTACTTTACTTTTACTACTACTAATAATAATATAATATGCCGTTTAGCAGATGCTTTTATCCAAAGCGACTTACAGTCATGCGTGCATAAATTTTTTGTGTATGGGTGGTCCCGGGGATCGAACCCACTACCTTGGCGTTACAAGAGCCGTGCTCTACCAGCTGAGCTACAGAATGAAAAATAAAATAATGTAATTTTTACTCCATACATTTTCCTTGACACCCAAAAGTACTCGTTACATTTTGAATGCTTAGCAGCACAGGAAAATGGTCCAATTCACACACTTATCAAGAGAACATCACTGGTCATCCCTACTGCCTCTGATCTGGCAGACTCACTAAACACATGCTTCGTTTGTAAATTATGTCTGAGTGTTGGAGTGTACCCCTGGTTATCTGTAAAAAAATTTTAAAACAAGACAATTGTGCCATCTGGTTTGCTTAATATAAGGATTTTTAAATGATTTATACATTTACTTTTGATACTTAAGTATATTTTAGCAATTACATTTACTTTTGATACTTATGTATATTTAAAACCAAATACTTTTATACTTTTACTCAAGTAGTATTTTACTGGGTGACTTTCACTTTTACTGGAGTCATTTTCTATGAAGATATCAAGTATAAATATAGCCTACACAATAGCTTTCAACATACCAATATTTGTGGAAACTTTACAAATAAATTATGGTATGAATAATACAATTGAAAAAATAAAATGTCAAATTATCCATTAATTTCATCAAAGGTAGGTAGCAAGTTTCAAGTTTTAATGTCACCTGCACAAGTACAGTGAAATGCCTTTCTTGCAAACTCAAAACCCAACAATGCAGTAATCAATATCAATGTAGCACTAAAAATAACATTTACATTACATTTTAGTCATTTAGCAGACGCTCTTATCCAGAGTGACTTACAGTTAGATAACAAGGTAGAACAAAAACACATTAAATAAGAAATAAGAAGAACAGGAGAAAGTAAGCATTCTATATACAGGGTCAGTTCCTGTGCCATATTAACAATGTGCAGGGATACTGGAGTGATGGAGGTAGATATGTATAGGGGTAAGGTGACTATATACAGGGTCAGTTCCTGTACCATATTAACAATGTGCAGGGATACTGGAGTGATGGAGGTAGATATGTATAGGGGTCAGGTGACTATATACAGGGTCAGTTCCAGTACCATATTAACAATGTGCAGGGATACTGGAGTGATGGAGGTAGATATGTATAGGGGTAAGGTGACTATATACAGGGTCAGTTCCTGTACCATATTAACAATGTGCAGGGATACTGGAGTGATGGAGGTAGATATGTATAGGGGTCAGGTGACTATATACAGGGTCAGTTCCAGTACCATATTAACAATGTGCAGGGATACTGGAGTGATGGAGGTAGATATGTATAGGGGTAAGGTGACTATATACAGGGTCAGTTCCTGTACCATATTAACAATGTGCAGGGATAGCTATTTAGCCGTTTTATGGCTTGGGGATTGAAGCTGTTCAGGAGCCTGTTGGTGTCAGACTTGATGCACCGGTACCACTTGCAGAGAGAACAGTCTATGGCTTGGGTGGCTGGAGTCTTTAACAATTTCCTGGGCATTCACACCGTGAAAAACAGTTGTACTGCACTAGAGTGTTAAAACAAATCGATATTCCCAAAGTTTAGCATGCATGTCTTTGCAGGGGGGACTCTTATTTTGAAAAAAGAAAATCAGCAATCGCGCTAGCAGCATAATATCCTGCTGCTAGCAGAGCGGTAATAGTCCCCTCAGAGCACTGGTTCTGATGTCAGCAAGAACGTGAGCATCAAGAAACTATGACGCTGATGGGGACACTTTGAGGACTGGTATCTGCTGCCCCCATGTGGATGCATGGGACCCCAGTCAGAGTAGAGACATGGGACCCCAGTCAGAGTAGAGACCCCAGTCAGAGTAGAGACATGGGACCCCAGTCAGAGTAGAGACATGAGACCCCAGTCAGAGTAGAGACATGGGACCCCAGTCAGAGTAGAGACATGGGACCCCAGTCAGAGTAGAGACATGAGACCCCAGTCAGAGTAGAGACATGAGACCCCAGTCAGAGTAGAGACATGAGACCCCAGTCAGAGTAGAGACATGAGACCCCAGTCAGAGTAGAGACATGGGACCCCAGTCAGAGTAGAGACATGAGACCCCAGTCAGAGTAGAGACATGGGACCCCAGTCAGAGTAGAGACATGAGACCCCAGTCAGAGTAGAGACATGGGACCCCAGTCAGAGTAGAGACATGAGACCCCAGTCAGAGTAGAGACATGGGACCCCAGTCAGAGTAGAGACCCCAGTCAGAGTAGAGACATGGGACCCCAGTCAGAGTAGAGACATGGGACCCCAGTCAGAGTAGAGACATGGGACCCCAGTCAGAGTAGAGACCCCAGTCAGAGTAGAGACATGGGACCCCAGTCAGAGTAGAGACATGGGACCCCAGTCAGAGTAGAGACATGGGACCCCAGTCAGAGTAGAGACATGGGACCCCAGTCAGAGTAGAGACCCCAGTCAGAGTAGAGACATGGGACCCCAGTCAGAGTAGAGACATGAGACCCCAGTCAGAGTAGAGACATGAGACCCCAGTCAGAGTAGAGACATGAGACCCCAGTCAGAGTAGAGACATGGGACCCCAGTCAGAGTAGAGACATGGGACCCCAGTCAGAGTAGAGACATGGGACCCCAGTCAGAGTAGAGACATGGGACCCCAGTCAGAGTAGAGACATGAGACCCCAGTCAGAGTAGAGACATGAGACCCCAGTCAGTAATTTAACATTTTAGTCATTTAGCAGACTCTCTTATAATTCACTTTAGATTATTTATTTGATATGCTAGAAATTATTGGACATGCGCATTTACATTTGGGACTGATGCTGTTTATTACGTTTACTGAGCACTCCTTCCCCAAAAGTATAACGCAAACGTACCAGACCCATCTATTTTGTCACTCCATATTTGCCGTAGCTTATCATAACAAGGAAATATGGCAAAGTTCAGGGTTGTCCCTAGTTACCACAGCCACAAAGTCATAAACCACGCCTATTTCTAAAATGTATCTTGTTAAATTGTAACTTTATACCTAACCTTAACCACACTGCTAACCTTATGCCTAATCCTAACCTCAAATTAAGACCCAAAAGCAAATGTTTGTTTTCATGAATTTTTACGATATAGCCAATTTGGACTTTGTGGCTGTGATAACTAGTGGAAACCAAAGTTCAGTGGCTAGAGACGTTGGCCGTGTTCGAGAGCATCAAAACCGTGATGTATCATGGGTAAATTGTGAATGACTGACTGATCTACAAATAATATTGACAAGTTATTTATGATGCAAGGTGATTTGTAGATCACTAAGCCTCGACTTACCTTTAAAGTCGACTAAAAGGTCGAACGCTCCCATTGTTGCAAGAGGCGAACTTTAGCCACACAATACACTGTAACAAATTCACCATTCCTGTGGAGACGCTTGCGAATAGACAGTGTTTGTGCATTGTACGGGCTTGATTGTGGTTGCATATCTGTAGATAGTTTAGCTTCACGTATCGGTTTACTTACTTATTACCACCACAATGCACAGAGTAAAGGTCGTTTTTGGTCATTTATCGCCACGGAACACGTTTAAATCCCACAGTGATCCTATTGTGTCCGGGGCAGAATGTAGTGCTTTCTCCACCAGTCCAGATGATATAGTGGTGGTCCACGGGCTGAGGACTGCTTTCGGCAAGGCTAAAAAAGGATCTTTCAAGGTAAGGAGGACTAATGCCGCGTTCAAAACAACTGGGAACTCGGAAAAAACGAGCTTGACTGGGAAAAATCGATTTGAATGGTCATCCATCTCGGGCCTCTTTCTAGAGCTCCGACTTTCCGAACTGAAGATCACTGACGTCACTGATATGAACATTGGGTCGCAGGATAATTTCCAAAATCCAGAAGAAACCCTGCACTGTTGCAGGTCATTCCCACCGTGAATGTGTCGGCCCGCTACGCTATGAAACCCTGCACTGTTGCAGGTCATTCCCACCGTGAATGTCTCGGCCCGCTACGCTATGAAACCCTGCACTGTTGCAGATAATTTGATATTACCGGCCTCAATTGATATGGTGAAAATACTGTGTGGGGAGGCACAGGCACAGAAACTCACATCAATACCTTTGTCAGATAACACTGTTCAACAAATAATTTATGCTCTGAAACCAGTGGTGGAAAAAGTACCCAATTGTCATACTTGAGTAAAAGTAAAGATACCTTCATAGAAAATGACTCAAGTAAAAGTGAAAGTCACCCAGTAAAATACTACTTCAGTAAAAGTATTCAAGTATTTGGTTTTAAATATACTTAAGTATCAAAAGTAAAAGTATAAATCATTTCAAATTGCAGCAAATCAGATTGCACCATTTTTTATTTATTTTATTTACGGATAGCCAGGGGCACACTCAACACCCAGACATAATTCACAAATGAAACATTTGTGTTTAGTGAGTTTAGAGGCAGTAGGGATGTTCTCTTGATAAAAATGTCATGATTACTTTTGGGTGTCAGGGAAAATGTATGGAGTAAAAAGTACATTTCTTCTTTAGGAATGTAGTGAAGTAAAAGTCGTCAAAAATATACAAAATGTAAAGTACAGATACCCAAAATAAACTACTTAAGTAGTACTTTAAAATGTTTTTACTTAAGTACTTTACACCACTGTCAGAAACTCCCCAGCTTCTGCTCTCCAAATGGACATTAGCTGTGAGAGCGGAGATGTCCATGGATGCTATTCACGAGGACATATTGTTCTGTCTCACGATTCCCGAGCATGAAACGGCATGGGGGTGGGATGTTCAGTGGCGTGGCTATATTGACGAAAAACAGATTCCATATGGGATAGATGGGGCATCAGCTATGGCGAGACGGTGGGCAGGCCTCTGCACTCTAGTTATGAATGTGTCTCCCTCTGCCATATGGACGCATTGTATGATACACAGAGAGCGGCTGGTGGCAAAAGAGCTGAGCACAGAACTCTGAGATATACTGCAGCATGTAACTTCAACTGAACTACATCAAACCACCTCCACTGCACTATGTGGAGATGTGGGATCAGAGCAGGTTTTGAACAGTCATCCTACCCTGAATTCCAACTCGGGAACTCGGGCCTCTTTCTAGAGCTCCGACTATCCGACCTGAAGATAACTGACATCATGATTTGACCTCGTATTTTTCAGAGTTCCCAGTTGTCTTGAAAGCACCATAAAACCCATGGTAGGCTACCCTTTGCCAGCTCATATCTGTGTGAAGCTGGATTCAGTGCTCTCGTCCGCAATAAAACCAAATAGGTTGGATGTGACAGCAGAGACGACTGTAAGTCGCTTTGGATAAAAGCGTCTGCTAAATGGCTTATTATTATTATTATATTATTATTATTATTATGAGGTGCACACTGTCCCCTGACTTTGAGAAGCTCCGACGCGACATGCATCAAGCCACACCCATCTCATTAATGGTGGTGAGATAAGAGACATGATGTCAGACTAATTGACTGCCATAGCCCCACATTAAAAGTATGTAATGGTGAGTTGAGAAGATAATCAGAAATACTCTTAGAATGTTTTTCAATTGACTGCCATAGCCCCAAATAAAAAAGTAAACATTGGCTGTTACTTACGTAATTTATTTCACAAGGTTGGCTTCGTGAGAATTTTCAGATATCAAAATGGGTTCGTGGGCCAAAAAAGTTTGGGAACCCCTCCCCTATAATGACATGATAACATGTTTTTAGAACATTTTGCCATCTGGATTGAAAATGAAATACAGAAATATCAAATCTACATAAGTAGTCAAACCCCTGAGTCAATACATGTTAGAATCACATTCCAGATACTCCAATGTGGATTGGGCCTTGTGTCTGAACCAGGTTTTCCTCTAGTCTCCCAGTGTCTGGTGGACAGCAGACTGAACCAGGTTTTCCTCTAGTCTCCCAGTGTCTGGTGGAAAGCAGACTGAACCAGGTTTTCCTCTAGTCTCCCAGTGTCTGGTGGAAAGCAGACTGAACCAGGTTTTCCTCTAGTCTCCCAGTGAATGGTGGACAGCAGACTGAACCAGGGTTTCCTCTAGTCTCCCAGTGTCTGGTGGACAGCAGACTGAACCAGGTTTTCCTCTAGTCTCCCAGTGTCTGGTGGAAAGCAGACTGAACCAGGTTTTCCTCTAGTCTCCCAGTGTCTGGTGGACAGCAGACTGAACCAGGGTTTCCTCTAGTCTCCCAGTGTCTGGTGGACAGCAGACTGAACCAGGTTTTCCTCTAGTCTCCCAGTGTCTGGTGGAAAGCAGACTGAACCAGGTTTTCCTCTAGTCTCCCAGTGTCTGGTGGAAAGCAGACTGAACCAGGTTTTCCTCTAGTCTCCCAGTGTCTGGTGGAAAGCAGACTGAACCAGGTTTTCCTCTAGTCTCCCAGTGTCTGGTGGAAAGCAGACTGAACCAGGTTTTCCTCTAGTCTCCCAGTGTCTGGTGGAAAGCAGACTGAACCAGGTTTTACGAGAAGATTTTGTGCTTAACATGATGCAGCCACCACTACGCTTGAAAAGATGAAGAGTAGTGCTCAGTGACATGTTGGATTTGATTTGCCCCAAACATAACACTTAGTATTCAGGATATGAAGTTAATTTCTTTGCCCCATTTTTTGCAGTTTTACTTTAGTGCCTTATTGCAAACAGGATGCATGTTTTGGAATATTTTTTATTCTGTCCTTCTTTTCAGTAATTTAGGTTAGTATTGTGGAGTAACTACAATGTTGTTGATCCATCCTCAGTTTTCTTTGGCAATTTTTCTGGGCCTTCCTCTGACACACCGCCTGATATAGAGATCTTGGACGGCAGGGAGCTCGGTCCCAGTGATGTACTGGGCTGTCCGAACCTCCCTCTGTAGCGCTTTGCGGTCGAGGGCGGTGCATTTGCCATACCAAGAGGTGATGCAGCCAGTCAAGATGATCCCTGGTGCAACTGTAGATCTTTTTGAGGATCCGAGGGCCCATGCCAAATCTTTTCAGCCTCCTGAGGGGCAAGAGGAGCTGTCGTGCCCTCTCTTTATGACTGTGAGGGTGTGTGTGGACCACGTTAGGTCCTTAGTGATGTGGACCACGTTAGGTCCTTAGTGATGTGGACCACGTTAGGTCCTTAGTGATGTGGACCACGTTAGGTCCTTAGTGATGTGGACCACGTTAGGTCCTTAGTAATGTGGACCACGTTAGGTCCTTAGTGATGTGGACCACGTTAGGTCCTTAGTGATGTGGACCACGTTAGGTCCTTAGTAATGTGGACCACGTTAGGTCCTTAGTGATGTGGACCACGTTAGGTCCTTAGTAATGTGGACCACGTTAGGTCCTTAGTAATGTGGACCACGTTAGGTCCTTAGTAATGTGGACCACGTTAGGTCCTTAGTAATGTGGACCACGTTAGGTCCTTAGTAATGTGGACCACGTTAGGTCCTTAGTAATGTGGACCACGTTAGGTCCTTAGTGATGTGGACCACGTTAGGTCCTTAGTGATGTGGAAGCCAAGGAACTTGAAGCTCTCGACCCGCTCCACTACAGCCCCGTCGATGTGGATGGGGGCGTGTTCTGCCCTCATTTTCCTGTAGTCCACGATCAGCTCCTTGGTCTTACTGAAGTTGAGAGAGAGGTTGTTGTCCTGGCAACACACTCCCTGTAGGCTGACTCATTGCCGTCTGTGATCAGGCCTACCACCGTTGTGTCATCAGCAAACTTGATGATGGTATTAGAGTCGTGCGTGGCCACGCAGTCATAGTTGAACAGGGAGTACAGGAGGGGACTAAGCACACACCCCTGAGGGGCCCCTGTGTTGAGGGTCAGCGTGGCGGAGGTGTTTTTGGCTACCCTCACCACCTGGGGCCGGTCCATCAGGAAGTCCAGGATCCAGTTGTAGCGGGAGGTGCTCATTCCAGGGTCCCAAGCAAGGTGACCAGCTTGGAGGGCACTATGGTGTTGAACGCTGAGCTGTAGTTTATGAACAGCATTCTCACATAGGATATTCCCCCTCTTGTCCAGGTGGGAAAGGGCAGTGTGAAGTGCAATTGAGATACATGCATCTGGTCACAGATTCCTTAAAAAAAAAAAAGTAGGGGCGTGGATCAGAAAGCCAGTCAGTATCTGGTGTGACCATCATTTGCCTCATGCGGCGTGACACATCTCCTTCGCATAGAATTGATCAGGCTGTTGATTGTTGTCCCACTTCAATGGCTGTGCGAAGTTGTGGGAACTGGATCATGCTGTCGTACACGTCGATCCAGAGCATCCCAAACATGCTCAATGGGTGACATGTCTGGTGAGTATGCAGGCCATGGAAGAACTGGGACATTTTCAGCTTCCAGATATTGTATACGTATCCTTGCGACATGGGGCCGTGCATTATCATGCTGAAACATGAGGTGATGGCGGTGGATGAATAGAACGGCAATGGGCCTCAGGATCTCATCACGGTATCTCTGTGTATTCAAATTGCCATCGATAAAATGCAATTGTGTTCGTTGTCCTTAGCTTATACCTGCCCATACATAACCCCACCGCCACCATGGGGCACTGTTCACAACGTTGACATCAGCAAACCGTTCGGCCACATAACGCCATACACGTGGTCTGCGGTTGTGTGGCCGGTTGGACGTACTGCCAAATTCTCTAAAAGTACATTGGAGTTGGCTTATGGTAGAGAAATGAACATTCAATTCTCTGGCAACAGATCTGGTGGACATTCCTGTAGTCAGCATGCCAATTGGACGCTCCCTCAACTTGAGATAGCTGTGGCATTGTTGTGTGACAAAACTACACATTTTAGAGTGGCCTTTTACATTTACGTCATTTAGCAGACGCTCTTATCCAGAGCGACTTACAAATTACACAAGGTGATGGGACATAAACCTAACAACTTCAATGACTCATTTCTCTGAACAGGGGGAAAAAACATCACCAAATTCACTGAGAATACATACAGTATGTTGAACACGTCCCAGCTTTATAGTTCTGGTCAAACATGGAGAACTGACATGGTATACGGGCTGTTGGGGGTTTTGGAGGGTCCATGGGTGGCTTCTGACCATGTCTTAATCATTGTTAAGAGGAGGTTTGGTCCAAATCAGACTTTAGGTACTATAGTTATTTAATATTACAGTGAGGGAAAAAAAGTATTTGATCCCCTGCTGATTTTGTACGTTTGCCCACTGACAAAGACAGTCTATCATTTTAATGGTAGGTTAATTTGAACAGTGAGAGACAGAATAACAACAACAAAATCCAGAAAAACGCATGTCAGAAATGTTATAAATTGATTTGCATTTTAATGAGGGAAATAAGTATTTGACCCCTCTGCAAAACATGACTTAGTACTTGGTGGCAAAACCCTTGTTGGCAATCAGAGGTCAAACGTTTCTTGTAGTTGGCCACCAGGTTTGCACACATCTCAGGAGGGATTTTGTTCCACTCCTCTTTGCAGATCTTCTCCAAGTCATTAAGGTTTCGAGGCTGATGTTTGGCAACTCGAACCTTCAGCTCCCTCCACAGATTTTCTATTGGATTAAGGTCTGGAGACTGGCTAGGCCACTCCAGGACCTTAATGTGCTTCTTCTTGAGCCACTCCTTTATTGCCTTGGCCGTGTGTTTTGGGTCATTGTCATGCTGGAATACCCATCCACGACCCATTTTCAATGCCCTGGCTGAGGGAAGGAGGTTCTCACCCAAGATTTGACGGTACATGGCCCCGTCCATTGTCCCTTTGATGCGGTGAAGTTGTCCTGTCCCCTTAGCAGAAAAACACCCCCAAAGCATAATGTTTCCACCTCCATGTTTGACGGTGGGGATGGTGTTCTTGGGGTCATAGGCAGCATTCCTCCTCCTCCAAACACGGCGAGTTGAGTTGATGCCAAAGAGCTCGATTTTGGTCTCATCTGACCACAACACTTTCACCCAGTTCTCCTCTGAATCATTCAGATGTCCGGGCCTGTATATGTGCTTTCTTGAGCAGGGGGACCTTGTGGGCGCTGCAGGATTTCAGCCTTCACGGCGTAGTGTGTTACCAATTGTTTTCTTGGTGACTATGGTCCCAGCTGCCTTGAGATCATTGACAAGATCTTCCCATGTAGTTATGGGCTGATTCCTCACTGTTCTCATGGTCATTGCAACTCCACGAGGTGAGATCTTGCATGGAGCCCCAGGCCGAGGGAGATTGACAGTTATTTTGTGTTTCTTCCATTTGCGAATAATCGCACCAACTGTTGTCACCTTCTCACCAAGCTGCTTGGCGATGGTCTTGTAGCCCATTCCAGCCTTGTGTAGGTCTACAATCTTGTCCCTGACATCCTTGGAGAGCTCTTTGGTCTTGGCCATGGTGGAGAGTTTGGAATCTGATTGATTGACTGCTTCTGTGGACAGGTGTCTTTTATACAGGTAACAAGCTGAGATTAGGAGCACTCCCTTTAAGAGTGTGCTCCTAATCTCAGCTCGTTACCTGTATAAAAGACACCTGGGAGCCAGAAATATTTCTGATTGAGAGGGGGTCAAATACTTATTGCAAATCAATTTATAAAAATGTTGACATGCGTTTTTCTGGATTATTTTGTTGTTTTTCTGTCTCTCACTGTTCAAATAAACCTACCATTAAAATTATAGACTGATCATTTCTTTGTCAGTGGGCAAATGTACAAAATCAGCAGGGGATCAAATACTTTTTTTCCCTCACTGTATATGAATCCTATAAACTGAAATGGCCAATTTGGGTGCAATCAATTAGCTTAATTTCTCAAAGTGTAATTCATCTTTCAAGAAAATAATGTTTCAGAAATGCTCATTGTATCTGCTTCTAACTACAGAAACAATCTGAGATGGTGGCTGTCAAATCTCTTTCTTCTGCTTTGTTAGGTGGAATGACCCATATATAACTCAATGTTCTGTCGCTCTCCGTCTCCCTGACCCATATATAACTCAATGTTCTGTCGCTCTCCGTCTCCCTGACCCATATGTAACTCAATGTTCTGTCGCTCTCCGTCTCCCTGTGGTCTCTCTGTCTGTCTGTCTGTCTGTCTGTCTGTCTGTCTGTCTGTCTGTCTGTCTGTCAGGACACTACTCCAGACGAGCTGTTGAGTTGTGTGATGACAGCGGTCCTGGTAGATGTGGGACTGTCACCTGAGAGACTGGGGGACGTGTGTGTGGGTGAGTAATCAGTAGCTAGCTACCCCATAGAAGACCCCTATGATAAGGGTTTGTTACTCATGTGTAATGTACTTTAGCTGTAATGTTTTCTGCCCTCCAGGTAATGTCCTGCAGCCTGGGGCAGGTGCTCTCATGGCCAGAGTGGCTCACTTCCTCAGGTGAGTCTGCCGTACTGTTAGATATGACTCACAGGTAAATAGAATGGCACTGAATGGTTTTAACCAGGAACGCATGTCTTTCCCAGTGGGTTCCCAGAGACTGTCCCTGTCTATACCGTCAACAGGATGTGTTCCTCTGGACTACAGGCTCTGCTCAACATCGCAGGTAATAATCCCACAGATTCCAGTGTTAGTGTGTAGGCCTATGGAACTAGAAGAACGCCTCAGCACTCCATTCCAGTGTCAGTGTGTAGGCCTATGGAACTAGAAGAATGCCTCAGCACTCCATTCCAGTGTTAGTGTGTAGGCCTATGGAACTAGAAGAACGCCTCAGCACTCCATTCCAGTGTTAGTGTGTAGGCCTATGGAACTAGAAGAACGCCTCAGCACTCCATTCCAGTGTTAGTGTGTAGGCCTATGGAACTAGAAGAACGCCTCAGCACTCCATTCCAGTGTCAGTGTGTAGGCCTATGGAACTAGAAGAACGCCTCAGCACGCCATTCCAGTGTTAGTGTGTAGGCCTATGGAACTAGAAGAACGCCTCAGCACTCCATTCCAGTGTTAGTGTGTAGGCCTATGGAACTAGAAGAACGCCTCAGCACTCCATTCCAGTGTTAGTGTGTAGGCCTATGGAACTAGAAGAACGCCTCAGCACTCCATTCCAGTGTTAGTGTGTAGGCCTATGGAACTAGAAGAACGCCTCAGCACTCCATTCCAGTGTTAGTGTGTAGGCCTATGGAACTAGAAGAACGCCTCAGCACTCCATTCCAGTGTCAGTGTGTAGGCCTATGGAACTAGAAGAACGCCTCAGCACTCCATTCCAGTGTCAGTGTGTAGGCCTATGGAACTAGAAGAACGCCTCAGCACTCCATTCCAGTGTCAGTGTGTAGGCCTATGGAACTAGAAGAACGCCTCAGCACTCCATTCCAGTGTTAGTGTGTAGGCCTATGGAACTAGAAGAACGCCTCAGCACTCCATTCCAGTGTTAGTGTGTAGGCCTATGGAACTAGAAGAACGCCTCAGCACTCCATTCCAGTGTTAGTGTGTAGGCCTATGGAACTAGAAGAACGCCTCAGCACTCCATTCCAGTGTTAGTGTGTAGGCCTATGGAACTAGAAGAACGCCTCAGCACTCCATTCCAGTGTTAGTGTGTAGGCCTATGGAACTAGAAGAACGCCTCAGCACTCCATTCCAGTGTTAGTGTGTAGGCCTATGGAACTAGAAGAACGCCTCAGCACTCCATTCCAGTGTTAGTGTGTAGGCCTATGGAACTAGAAGAACGCCTCAGCACTCCATTCCAGTGTTAGTGTGTAGGCCTATGGAACTAGAAGAACGCCTCAGCACTCCATTCCAGTGTTAGTGTGTAGGCCTATGGAACTAGAAGAACGCCTCAGCACTCCATTCCAGTGTTAGTGTGTAGGCCTATGGAACTAGAAGAATGCCTCAGCACTCCATTCCAGTGTTAGTGTGTAGGCCTATGGAACTAGAAGAACGCCTCAGCACTCCATTCCAGTGTTAGTGTGTAGGCCTATGGAACTAGAAGAATGCCTCAGCACTCCATTCCAGTGTTAGTGTGTAGGCCTATGGAACTAGAAGAACGCCTCAGCACTCCATTCCAGTGTTAGTGTGTAGGCCTATGGAACTAGAAGAACGCCTCAGCACTCCATTCCAGTGTTAGTGTGTAGGCCTATGGAACTAGAAGAATGCCTCAGCACTCCATTCCAGTGTTAGTGTGTAGGCCTATGGAACTAGAAGAACGCCTCAGCACTCCATTCCAGTGTTAGTGTGTAGGCCTATGGAACTAGAAGAACGCCTCAGCACTCCATTCCAGTGTTAGTGTGTAGGCCTATGGAACTAGAAGAATGCCTCAGCACTCCATTCCAGTGTTAGTGTGTAGGCCTATGGAACTAGAAGAACGCCTCAGCACTCCATTCCAGTGTTAGTGTGTAGGCCTATGGAACTAGAAGAATGCCTCAGCACTCCATCTTTATCAACTATCACACAACCATGATAGAGTTGATTTTGTTAACATGTGTTCTCTCTGTGTTCCAGGAGCCATCAGGAGTGGGTCATATGACATGGGTCTTGCCTGTGGGTTAGTATAGTCTCCTGTTTTAACCTCGTATGCCTTAAGAATGGATCATATTTCACTATTAATATACAGTATAGAACTTGAACCTATAACCTGCCGACACAGTCCCGGTTCCTAAACATCTACTGCTACGTTGTGTTGTCCCCAGAGTGGAGAGCATGTCTCTGCGTGATGCTGGGGAACCAGGCGACGTGAGCCCCAGACTGATGGACTATGAGAAGGCTAGAGACTGTGTCATACCTATGGGGTAAGGTTGTGCATAACCATTTTATATGGACTTTATTACTCAGTGAATTATGGATTTGCATCTACAAATCTACCGGCAATGTCGTTGACAAAGGCTGATTTAGAAAGTTTCACAGAGAATTTGAAATGTAGGTTGGGTATTGCTAGTTTGCAACAACGTATCCAGATAATGCTAGGTCAGTGTGTTATTCCCCTGTTCCTCTGGACACATTACAGTAACAGTTATAATATATACTGAACAAAAATATAAACGCAACATGTAAAGTGTTGGTCTCATGTTTCATGAGCTGAAATAAAAGATCCCAGAAATGTTTCAAACGCACAAAAACCTTATTTCTCTCAAAGTTTGTGCACAAATGTGTTTACATCCCTGTTAGTGAGCGTTTCGCCTTTGCCAAGATAATCCATCCACCTGACAGGTGTGGCATATCAAGAAGCTGATTAAACAGCATGATCAGTACACAGGTGCACCTTGTGCTGGGGACAATAAAAGGCCACTCAAATTTTGAGGCAGTGTGCAATTGGCATGCTGACTGAAGGAATGTCCACCAGAGCTGTTGCCAGAGAATTTAATGTTAATTTCTCTACCATTAGCCGCCTCCAACGTCGTTTTAGAAAATCTGGCAGTACATCCAACCAGCCACACAACCTCAGACCACGTGTAACCACGCCTGCCCAAGACCTCCACATCTGGGATCGTCTGAGACCAGCCAACCGGACAGGTGATGAAACTGTGGGTTTGCACAACCGAAGAATTTCTGCACAAACTGTCAGAAACCGTCTCAGGGAAGCTCATCTGCGTGCTCGTCGTCCTCACCAGGGTCTTGACCTGACTGCTGTTCGGTGTTGTAATCACTTCTGTGGGCAAATGCTCACCTTCGATGGCCACTGGCACGATGGAGAAGTGTACTCTTCACAATGAATTTATTTCAATTGACTGATTTCCTTATATGAACTGTAACTCAGTAAAATCCTTTAAATTGTCGCATGTTGCGTTTATATTTTTGTTCAGTGTGGAATGTTTTCCTGTTCCTCTGAACACATTACATACACACACACGATAACATACGCACTATACACACACGTACACATGGATTATATACTGTAGATATGTGGTAGTGGAGTAGGGGCCTGAGAGCACACAGTGTGTTGTGAAATCTGTAAATGCCTTAAAATTGCCTTAATGTTGCTGGACCCCAGGAAGAGTAGCTGCTGTCTTGGCAGGAACTAATGGGGATCCATAATAAACCCCAGGAAGAGTAGCTGCTGCCTTGACAGGAACTAATGGGGATCCATAATAAACCCCAGGAAGAGTAGCTGCTGCCTTGGCAGGAACTAATGGGGATCCATAATAAACCCCAGGAAGAGTAGCTGCTGCCTTGGCAGGAACTAATGGGGATCCATAATAAACCCCAGGAAGAGTAGCTGCTGCCTTGGCAGGAACTAATGGGGATCCATAATAAACCCCAGGAAGAGTAGCTGCTGCCTTGGCAGGAACTAATGGGGATCCATAATAAACCCCAGGAAGAGTAGCTGCTGCCTTGGCAGGAACTAATGGATCCATAATGAATACAAATTCAAATAAAAATTGCATTAGCAACAGTTAGAATATATAATGTTTTTCTGACCTTGGCCCCATGCAGCATTCATTCTACTGACTCCGATTAGTCTCACAGTGGAACACATATACGTCTCTGTGTGGGACTGACTGCAGTGGTGGGATGTCGTCTGTGTTGATAATGTTCCTTCATATGATAATCTGTGTGTTTTGGCGGCAGCATCACCTCAGAGAACGTGGCAGAGAGGTTCGGTATCTCCAGAGAGAAGCAGGATGCATTTGCCTTCAGCTCTCAGCAGAAGTAAGCTTATGTTATCACATACATTTACATTTACATTTTAGTCATTTTGCAGACGCTCTTATCCAGTGCGACTTACAGTTAGTGAGTGCATACATTATTTTTTTATTTTTCACACTGGCCCCCCGTGGGAATTGAACCCACAATCCTGGCGTTGCAAACGCCATGCTCTATCAACTGAGCTACATCCCTGCCGGCCATTCCCTCCCCTACCCTAGACGACGCTGGGCCAATTGTGCGCCGCCCATGAGTCTCCCGGTCGCGGCTGGCTACGACAGAGCCTGGATTCGAACCAGGATCTCTAGTGGCACAGCTAGCACTGCGATGCAGTGCCTTAGACCACTGCGCCACTCAGGAGGACATACATGTATGGTGTGTCCCAAATGGCACCCTATATAGTACACTCCTTTAGACAGAGCCCTATAGTGGGTTATATGGGTTAGTAGTGATCCCAAATGGCACCCTATATAGTACACTCCTTTAGACAGAGCCCTATAGTGGGTTATATGGGTTAGTAGTGCACTCCTTTAGACCAGAGCCCTATAGTGGGTTATATGGGTTAGTAGTGATCCCAAATGGCACCCTATATAGTGCACTCCTTTAGACAGAGCCCTATAGTGGGTTATATGGGTTAGTAGTGCACTCCTTTAGACAGAGCCCTATAGTGGGTTATATGGGTTAGTAGTGCACTCCTTTAGACAGAGCCCTATAGTGGGTTATATGGGTTAGTAGTGCACTCCTTTAGACCAGAGCCCTATAGTGGGTTATATGGGTTAGTAGTGCACTCCTTTAGACAGAGCCCTATAGTGGGTTATATGGGTTAGTAGTGCACTCCTTTAGACAGAGCCCTATAGTGGGTTATATGGGTTAGTAGTGCACTCCTTTAGACAGAGCCCTATAGTGGGTTATATGGGTTAGTAGTGATCCCAAATGGCACCCTATATAGTACACTCCTTTAGACCAGAGCCCTATAGTGGGTTATATGGGTTAGTAGTGCACTCCTTTAGACAGAGCCCTATAGTGGGTTATATGGGTTAGTAGTGCACTCCTTTAGACCAGAGCCCTATAGTGGGTTATATGGGTTAGTAGTGATCCCAAATGGCACCCTATATAGTGCACTCCTTTAGACAGAGCCCTATAGTGGGTTATATGGGTTAGTAGTGATCCCAAATGGCACCCTATATAGTACACTCCTTTAGACAGAGCCCTATAGTGGGTTATATGGGTTAGTAGTACACTCCTTTAGACAGAGCCCTATAGTGGGTTATATGGGTTAGTAGTGCACTCCTTTAGACAGAGCCCTATAGTGGGTTATATGGGTTAGTAGTGCACTCCTTTAGACAGAGCCCTATAGTGGGTTATATGGGTTTAGTAGAGCAGTGCACTCCTTTAGACAGAGCCCTATAGTGGGTTATATGGGTTAGTAGTGCACTCCTTTAGACAGAGCCCTATAGTGGGTTATATGGGTTAGTAGTGCACTCCTTTAGACAGAGCCCTATAGTGGGTTATATGGGTTAGTAGTGCACTCCTTTAGACCAGAGCCCTATAGTGGGTTATATGGGTTAGTAGTGCACTCCTTTAGACCAGAGCCCTATAGTGGGTTATATGGGTTAGTAGTGCACTCCTTTAGACAGAGCCCTATAGTGGGTTATATGGGTTAGTAGTGCACTCCTTTAGACAGAGCCCTATAGTGGGTTATATGGGTTAGTAGTGCACTCCTTTAGACCAGAGCCCTATAGTGGGTTATATGGGTTAGTAGTGCACTCCTTTAGACCAGAGCCCTATAGTGGGTTATATGGGTTAGTAGTGATCCCAAATGGCACCCTATATAGTACACTCCTTTAGACCAGAGCCCTATAGTGGGTTATATGGGTTAGTAGTGATCCCAAATGGCACCCTATATAGTACACTCCTTTAGACCAGAGCCCTATAGTGGGTTATATGGGTTAGTAGTGATCCCAAATGGCACCCTATATAGTACACTCCTTTAGACCAGAGCCCTATAGTGGGTTATATGGGTTAGTAGTGATCCCAAATGGCACCCTATATAGTACACTCCTTTAGACCAGAGCCCTATAGTGGGTTATATGGGTTAGTAGTGCACTCCTTTAGACCAGAGCCCTATAGTGGGTTATATGGGTTAGTAGTGCACTCCTTTAGACAGAGCCCTATAGTGGGTTATATGGGTTAGTAGTGCACTCCTTTAGACAGAGCCCTATAGTGGGTTATATGGGTTAGTAGTGCACTCCTTTAGACCAGAGCCCTATAGTGGGTTATATGGGTTAGTAGTGATCCCAAATGGCACCCTATATAGTACACTCCTTTAGACCAGAGCCCTATAGTGGGTTATATGGGTTAGTAGTGCACTCCTTTAGACAGAGCCCTATAGTGGGTTATATGGGTTAGTAGTGCACTCCTTTAGACAGAGCCCTATAGTGGGTTATATGGGTTAGTAGTGCACTCCTTTAGACCAGAGCCCTATAGTGGGTTATATGGGTTAGTAGTGATCCCAAATGGCACCCTATATAGTGCACTCCTTTAGACAGAGCCCTATAGTGGGTTATATGGGTTAGTAGTGATCCCAAATGGCACCCTATATAGTACACTCCTTTAGACCAGAGCCCTATAGTGGGTTATATGGGTTAGTAGTGCACTCCTTTAGACAGAGCCCTATAGTGGGTGATATGGGTTAGTAGTGCACTCCTTTAGACAGAGCCCTATAGTGGGTTATATGGGTTAGTAGTGCACTCCTTTAGACCAGAGCCCTATAGTGGGTTATATGGGTTAGTAGTGATCCCAAATGGCACCCTATATAGTACACTCCTTTAGACCAGAGCCCTATAGTGGGTTATATGGGTTAGTAGTGATCCCAAATGGCACCCTATATAGTACACTCCTTTAGACAGAGCCCTATAGTGGGTTATATGGGTTAGTAGTGCACTCCTTTAGACAGAGCCCTATAGTGGGTTATATGGGTTAGTAGTGATCCCAAATGGCACCCTATATAGTACACTCCTTTAGACAGAGCCCTATAGTGGGTTATATGGGTTAGTAGTGATCCCAAATGGCACCCTATATAGTACACTCCTTTAGACCAGAGCCCTATAGTGGGTTATATGGGTTAGTAGTGATCCCAAATGGCACCCTATATAGTACACTCCTTTAGACCAGAGCCCTATAGTGGGTTATATGGGTTAGTAGTGATCCCAAATGGCACCCTATATAGTACACTCCTTTAGACCAGAGCCCTATAGTGGGTTATATGGGTTAGTAGTGCACTCCTTTAGACAGAGCCCTATAGTGGGTTATATGGGTTAGTAGTGATCCCAAATAGCACCCTATATAGTACACTCCTTTAGACAGAGCCCTATAGTGGGTTATATGGGTTAGTAGTGATCCCAAATGGCACCCTATATAGTACACTCCTTTAGACCAGAGCCCTATAGTGGGTTATATGGGTTAGTAGTGATCCCAAATGGCACCCTATATAGTACACTCCTTTAGACCAGAGCCCTATAGTGGGTTATATGGGTTAGTAGTGCACTCCTTTAGACCAGAGCCCTATAGTGGGTTATATGGGTTAGTAGTGATCCCAAATGGCACCCTATATAGTACACTCCTTTAGACCAGAGCCCTATAGTGGGTTATATGGGTTAGTAGTGCACTCCTTTAGACAGAGCCCTATAGTGGGTTATATGGGTTAGTAGTGCACTCCTTTAGACCAGAGCCCTATAGTGGGTTATATGGGTTAGTAGTGCACTCCTTTAGACAGAGCCCTATAGTGGGTTATATGGGTTAGTAGTGCACTCCTTTAGACAGAGCCCTATAGTGGGTTATATGGGTTAGTAGTGATCCCAAATGGCACCCTATATAGTACACTCCTTTAGACAGAGCCCTATAGTGGGTTATATGGGTTAGTAGTGATCCCAAATGGCACCCTATATAGTACACTCCTTTAGACAGAGCCCTATAGTGGGTTATATGGGTTAGTAGTGATCGCAAATGGCACCCTATATAGTACACTCCTTTAGACAGAGCCCTATAGTGGGTTATATGGGTTAGTAGTGCACTCCTTTAGACAGAGCCCTATAGTGGGTTATATGGGTTAGTAGTACACTCCTTTAGACCAGAGCCCTATAGTGGGTTATATGGGTTAGTAGTGATCCCAAATGGCACCCTATATAGTACACTCCTTTAGACCAGAGCCCTATAGTGGGTTATATGGGTTAGTAGTGATCCCAAATGGCACCCTATATAGTACACTCCTTTAGACCAGAGCCCTATAGTGGGTTATATGGGTTAGTAGTGCACTCCTTTAGACAGAGCCCTATAGTGGGTTATATGGGTTAGTAGTGCACTCCTTTAGACAGAGCCCTATAGTGGGTTATATGGGTTAGTAGTGCACTCCTTTAGACCAGAGCCCTATAGTGGGTTATATGGGTTAGTAGTGCACTCCTTTAGACAGAGCCCTATAGTGGGTTATATGGGTTAGTAGTGATCCCAAATGGCACCCTATATAGTACACTCCATTAGACTAGAGCCCTATAGTGGGTTATATGGGTTAGTAGTGATCCCAAATGGCACCCTATATAGTACACTCCTTTAGACCAGAGCCCTATAGTGGGTTATATGGGTTAGTAGTGATCCCAAATGGCACCCTATATAGTACACTCCTTTAGACCAGAGCCCTATAGTGGGTTATATGGGTTAGTAGTGCACTCCTTTAGACAGAGCCCTATAGTGGGTTATATGGGTTAGTAGTGCACTCCTTTAGACAGAGCCCTATAGTGGGTTATATGGGTTAGTAGTGCACTCCTTTAGACCAGAGCCCTATAGTGGGTTATATGGGTTAGTAGTGATCCCAAATGGCACCCTATATAGTGCACTCCTTTAGACAGAGCCCTATAGTGGGTTATATGGGTTAGTAGTGATCCCAAATGGCACCCTATATAGTACACTCCTTTAGACAGAGCCCTATAGTGGGTTATATGGGTTAGTAGTACACTCCTTTAGACCAGAGCCCTATAGTGGGTTATATGGGTTAGTAGTGCACTCCTTTAGACAGAGCCCTATAGTGGGTTATATGGGTTAGTAGTGCACTCCTTTAGACAGAGCCCTATAGTGGGTTATATGGGTTAGTAGTGCACTCCTTTAGACCAGAGCCCTATAGTGGGTTATATGGGTTAGTAGTGATCCCAAATGGCACCCTATATAGTACACTCCTTTAGACAGAGCCCTATAGTGGGTTATATGGGTTAGTAGTGATCCCAAATGGCACCCTATATAGTACACTCCTTTAGACAGAGCCCTATAGTGGGTTATATGGGTTAGTAGTGATCCCAAATGGCACCCTATATAGTACACTCCATTAGACCAGAGCCCTATAGTGGGTTATATGGGTTAGTAGTGATCCCAAATGGCACCCTATATAGTACACTCCTTTAGACCAGAGCCCTATAGTGGGTTATATGGGTTAGTAGTGATCCCAAATGGCACCCTATATAGTACACTCCTTTAGACCAGAGCCCTATAGTGGGTTATATGGGTTAGTAGTGCACTCCTTTAGACAGAGCCCTATAGTGGGTTATATGGGTTAGTAGTGCACTCCTTTAGACCAGAGCCCTATAGTGGGTTATATGGGTTAGTAGTGCACTCCTTTAGACAGAGCCCTATAGTGGGTTATATGGGTTAGTAGTGCACTCCTTTAGACCAGAGCCCTATAGTGGGTTATATGGGTTAGTAGTGATCCCAAATGGCACCCTATATAGTGCACTCCTTTAGACCAGAGCCCTATAGTGGGTTATATGGGTTAGTAGTGATCCCAAATGGCACCCTATATAGTACACTCCTTTAGACAGAGCCCTATAGTGGGTTATATGGGTTAGTAGTGATCCCAAATGGCACCCTATATAGTACACTCCTTTAGACAGAGCCCTATAGTGGGTTATATGGGTTAGTAGTGATCGCAAATGGCACCCTATATAGTACACTCCTTTAGACCAGAGCCCTATAGTGGGTTATATGGGTTAGTAGTGATCCCAAATGGCACCCTATATAGTACACTCCTTTAGACCAGAGCCCTATAGTGGGTTATATGGGTTAGTAGTGCACTCCTTTAGACAGAGCCCTATAGTGGGTTATATGGGTTAGTAGTGCACTCCTTTAGACAGAGCCCTATAGTGGGTTATATGGGTTAGTAGTGCACTCCTTTAGACAGAGCCCTATAGTGGGTTATATGGGTTAGTAGTGATCCCAAATGGCACCCTATATAGTACACTCCTTTAGACAGAGCCCTATAGTGGGTTATATGGGTTAGTAGTGCACTCCTTTAGACAGAGCCCTATAGTGGGTTATATGGGTTAGTAGTGCACTCCTTTAGACAGAGCCCTATAGTGGGTTATATGGGTTAGTAGTGCACTCCTTTAGACAGAGCCCTATAGTGGGTTATATGGGTTAGTAGTGCACTCCTTTAGACCAGAGCCCTATAGTGGGTTATATGGGTTAGTAGTGATCCCAAATGGCACCCTATATAGTACACCCCTTTAGACAGAGCCCTATAGTGGGTTATATGGGTTAGTAGTGATCCCAAATGGCACCCTATATAGTACACTCCTTTAGACAGAGCCCTATAGTGGGTTATATGGGTTAGTAGTGATCCCAAATGGCACCCTATATAGTACACTCCATTAGACCAGAGCCCTATAGTGGGTTATATGGGTTAGTAGTGATTCCAAATGGCACCCTATATAGTACACTCCTTTAGACCAGAGCCCTATAGTGGGTTATATGGGTTAGTAGTGATCCCAAATGGCACCCTATATAGTACACTCCTTTAGACCAGAGCCCTATAGTGGGTTATATGGGTTAGTAGTGCACTCCTTTAGACAGAGCCCTATAGTGGGTTATATGGGTTAGTAGTGCACTCCTTTAGACCAGAGCCCTATAGTGGGTTATATGGGTTAGTAGTGCACTCCTTTAGACAGAGCCCTATAGTGGGTTATATGGGTTAGTAGTGCACTCCTTTAGACCAGAGCCCTATAGTGGGTTATATGGGTTAGTAGTGATCCCAAATGGCACCCTATATAGTGCACTCCTTTAGACCAGAGCCCTATAGTGGGTTATATGGGTTAGTAGTGATCCCAAATGGCACCCTATATAGTACACTCCTTTAGACAGAGCCCTATAGTGGGTTATATGGGTTAGTAGTGATCCCAAATGGCACCCTATATAGTACACTCCTTTAGACAGAGCCCTATAGTGGGTTATATGGGTTAGTAGTGATCGCAAATGGCACCCTATATAGTACACTCCTTTAGACCAGAGCCCTATAGTGGGTTATATGGGTTAGTAGTGATCCCAAATGGCACCCTATATAGTACACTCCTTTAGACCAGAGCCCTATAGTGGGTTATATGGGTTAGTAGTGCACTCCTTTAGACAGAGCCCTATAGTGGGTTATATGGGTTAGTAGTGCACTCCTTTAGACAGAGCCCTATAGTGGGTTATATGGGTTAGTAGTGCACTCCTTTAGACAGAGCCCTATAGTGGGTTATATGGGTTAGTAGTGCACTCCTTTAGACCAGAGCCCTATAGTGGGTTATATGGGTTAGTAGTGCACTCCTTTAGACAGAGCCCTATAGTGGGTTATATGGGTTAGTAGTGCACTCCTTTAGACAGAGCCCTATAGTGGGTTATATGGGTTAGTAGTGATCCCAAATGGCACCCTATATAGTACACTCCTTTAGACAGAGCCCTATAGTGGGTTATATGGGTTAGTAGTGCACTCCTTTAGACAGAGCCCTATAGTGGGTTATATGGGTTAGTAGTGCACTCCTTTAGACAGAGCCCTATAGTGGGTTATATGGGTTAGTAGTGATCCCAAATGGCACCATATATAGTACACTCCTTTAGACAGAGCCCTATAGTGGGTTATATGGGTTAGTAGTGCACTCCTTTAGACAGAGCCCTATAGTGGGTTATATGGGTTAGTAGTGCACTCCTTTAGACCAGAGCCCTATAGTGGGTTATATGGGTTAGTAGTGATCCCAAATGGCACCCTATACAGTACACTCCTTTAGACAGAGCCCTATAGTGGGTTATATGGGTTAGTAGTGCACTCCTTTAGACAGAGCCCTATAGTGGGTTATATGGGTTAGTAGTGCACTCCTTTAGACAGAGCCCTATAGTGGGTTATATGGGTTAGTAGTGCACTCCTTTAGACAGAGCCCTATAGTGGGTTATATGGGTTAGTAGTGCACTATAAAGGGAATCAGGTGTCATTTGGGACACAGAGATGTATTCAGTGCCATGTTATTCCAGACAATCTCTAACTCTCAGCCTCCTCCCAGGGCCAGCCAGGCTCAGAAGCTGGGGATATTTGACCAGGAGATCTGCCCGGTAACCACAAAGGTTGTCGATGAGGACGGCTCTGAACGTACGGTTACCGTAACCAAGGACGATGGGATCCGGCCCGGTACTACCCTGGCGGGGCTGACCAAACTCCGAGGGGCTTTCAAACCTAACGGCAGCACCACCGCAGGTGGGGAGATGGAACGCAAACACACACACACACACACACACACACACACACATTCCCCTTCTCTCTGCCCCAGCTGACGTTGGCCTCTCCCCTGGTCCAGGTAACTCCAGCCAGGTGAGTGACGGTGCAGCAGCGGTGCTGGTGGGTAGGAGGTCCGTAGTGGAGTCCCTGTCCCTGCCAGTGCTGGGGGTGCTGAAGGCCAGTGCTGTGGTGGGCGTGCCCCCTGACGTCATGGGTATCGGACCAGCATACGCCATCCCTGCTGCTCTGAGGCAGGCCGGTGAGTACAGACCACAGATCTTTACAATTTACATTTTAGTAATTTAGCAGACGCTCTTATCCAGAGCGACTTACAGTTAGTAGGTGCATACATTTTTCATACTGGCCCCCCGTGGGAATCGAACCCACAACCCTGGCGTTGCAAGCGCCATGCTCTACCAACTGAGCTACAGGAGGGCTTGGATTATGTGGACGTGTTTATGAACGTTTTCTATATGTTAGTGCACATGACATTTGGTTCTGGGATGCCGGACGCCTTTGATTTATCTGTTCTGCTAAACGAATTCCATTATCTCCTCAGGACTGACCGTAGCTGATATCGATGTGTTTGAAATCAACGAGGCGTTCGCCAGCCAGGTGAGTCTCTAACTGGATTCAGAGTATTACTACCTTGGAGACAGAGGTTTTCCTTTGAGAGTGAAGACTGGTCCCTCTCTAAGTTTCAAGGACCTTATTGCTTTTCTAAAACGGTTTCCAACCTATTTAAAAGAAGATGAACTACATGTTTTTATAAAAAACATTGTATTTAATTCTTCCACCAGATGATTTAGTCCGGGCAAAAGCCAGTTGTTGGTTCTGAAGTTGCTAACCAAACAGGCTGGTCGTTAATTATATTCTCATGTTTGGACCCAGTCGTTAATTATATTCATTCCACGTTGCTATGCTAAACACGTTGCTATGCTAAACAAATCATTGGCGTGTAGCTAGCTAGCAGAGGTTCAATGGTGATGAGAGACAAGAACGTCAATAAAAAGTGATTTATTAAATAATTTATAAATAGGCAAAAACCAGCTGATTGTCAAGTCAATAAGATAATTATGGAGGATAGCTAGGCTAAGACTAGCATTAGAGCAAGGAGTCCACCTGTGGTACTGTAGCTAGGCTAAGACTAGCATTACTTCTCCTTCCAACTAAAGCTAACACACAATCACATCCAGCAGCTGAAATAACTGCAAACTACTGTATGTTTGTTTTACCTTAGTTTCTATTGCCATTTCTTTGAATATGTCCATGAATGATCCTGGATCAGAGAAGCTGTCAGTCTCGTCAAGGTGGAGATTGTGGTGGAGAATGCTCCCCCGAAAAACGTCAACGTGTTGCACAGGGCAGATAGGCACACAGTGAGGCTTATATTAACCCCCGCTGTACCAAACCAAAATGCTAGGCTAGTAGCATGGGGAAATATTGTCTAGATGCTTTCTTCCAGGGGAGATTAAGTTTATAAATTGACTGGCTGGGCTGTGGGACACGGGATGCGCATTGATACATCTAATGGAACTGTTAACAGGAATTAACTGTGGAATGTGGGGATTGTGATGCTATAATTCCCTGCTATCAACCAATCAGCATCCAGCATCCAAACTTACCGTTTTATAATGTGTGTTAACCAATTCTGTATTTAAACCCTGTACTGCTGATGCTATGTATTGGCCAATGAGAGGCTTTGAAGCAACTAGTTGGCCATATAGAGCTGGAGCTGTCAAAATGCCCATAAAACCTTTAAACCTAGCTGACCCTAACCCTAGCTGACCCTAACCCTAGCTGACCCTAACCCTAGCTGACCCTAACCCTAGCTGTTAAACAGGGAAATGGTTCCAATGGTTTTTCCACCATTAAATGCCCATAAAACCTAGCTGTTAAACAGGGAAATGGTTCCAATGGTTTTTCCACCATTCATTTTTCCCATAGGGAATTTTAGAAACACTTCAAATAAGGACTGTGTTTCGTGTCGACTTACGCTGGCGTGAAGTTTTGATAACCATGTACAGTGCATTCGGAAATACTCAGACCCCTTGACATTTTCCACATTTTGTAACAACGTTATAGCCTTATTCTAAAATTGATTAAATATTTTTTCCCCTCATCAATCTACACACAATACCCCATGACAATGCGAAAACAGGTTTTTAGAATTTTTTGCAAATTTATAAAAAATTATACACTGAAATCACATTTACATAAGTATTCAGACCCTTTACTCAGTACTTTGTTGAAGCACCTTTGGCAGCGATTACAGCCTCAAGTCTTCTTGGGTATGACGCTACAAGCTTGGCACAGCTGTATTTGGGGAGTTTCTCCCATTCTTCTCTGCAGATCCTCTCAAGCTCTGTCAGGTTGGATGGGGAGCGTCGCTGCACAGCTATTTTCAGGTCTCTCCAGAGATGTTCGATTGGGTTTAAGTCCGGGCTCTGACTGGGCCACTCAAGGACATTCAGAGGTTTGTCCCGAAGCCACTCCTGCGTTGTCTTGGCTGTGTGCTTTGGGTCTTTGTCCTGTTGGAAGGTGAACCTTCGACCCAGTCTGAGGTTCTGAGGGCTCTGGAGCAGGTTTTCATCAAGGATCTCTCTGTACTTTGCTCCGTTCATCTTTCCCCCGATCCTGACTAGTCTCCCAGTCCCTGCTGCTGAAAAACATCCCCACAGCATGATGCTGCCACCACCATGCTTCACCATAGAGATGGTGCCAGGTTTCCTTCAGACGTGACGCTTGGCATTCAGGCCAAAGAGTTCAATCTTGGTTTCATCAGACCAGAGAGTCTTGTTTCTCATGGTCTGAGAGTCCTTTAGGTGCCTTTTGGCAAACTCCAAGCGAGCTGTCATGTGCCTTTTACTGAGGAGTGGCTTCCGTCTGGCCACTCTACCATAAAGGCCTGATTGGTGGAGTGCTGCAGAGATGGTTGTCCTTCTGGAAGGTTCTCCAATCTCCATAGAGGAACTATGTAGAAAAAACATTGTAAAGTGGTTATCCCACTGGCTATAAGGTGAATGCACCAATTTGTAAGTCGCTCTGGATAAGAGCGTCTGCTAAATGACGTAAATGTAAATGTAGGTCTGTCAGAGTGACCATCGGGTTCTTGGTTACCTCCCTGACCAAGGCCCTTCTCCCCCGATTGCTCAGTTTGTCTGGGCGGCCAGCTATAGGAAGAGTCTTGGTGGTTCCAAACTTCTTCCATTTTAAGAATGATGGAGGCCACTGTGTTCTTGGGGACCTTCAATGCTGCAGAAATTGTTTGGTACCCTTCCCCCGATCAGCCTGGTCCAGCCCGTTCCTGCTACTCGCACCAAGCCAGGGGTGCGAGTCGTAAGCCTGGTAAGGACCGTTCCTGCTCTACGCACCAAGCCAGGGGTGCGTATCGTCAGCCCGGTCCGGTCCGTTCCTGCTCCACGCACCAAGCCAGGGGTGCGAGTCGTCAGTCTGTTAAGGACCGTTCCTGCTCTACGCACCAAGCCAGGGGTGCGTATCGTCAGCCCGGTCCGGTCCGTTCCTGCTCCACGCACCAAGCCAGGGGTGCGCGTCGTCAGTCCGGCACAACCCGTGCCTGGGTTACCGGTGCCTGATCAGGTACCGGTCAGCTGCTCCACAACGGAGCTGAAGCTACCCGCTCCTACGATGTCCAGTTCAGCTCCAGCCAGCGGGGCCAGACCGGACCAGGGGCGCTATGGGGGGATAATTGGAGGGTGGTGGGCAAGCCCGGTGCCAGAACCGCCGCCGAGGAGGAATGCCCACCCAGCCCTCCCCTGTTTGGTTCTAGTTGAGGCGCGGTCGCAGTCCGCGCCTTTAGGGGGGGGGTACTGTCACACCCTGGCTCTGGGACTCTATATGTTGAGCCAGGGTGTGGTCATTCTATGTGTCGTATTTCTATGTCGGGAGTTCTAGTTGTGCTGTTTCTATGTTGGCCAGAGTGACTCCCAATCAGAGGCAACGAGTGTCAGCTGTGGCTGGTTGTCTCTGATTGGGAGCCATATTTATACTGTCTGTTTGCCCTTTGTGTTTTGTGGGATCTTGTTCGAGTTGGTTTGTGTTTGACCGTTTTCTTGTTTTGTTCGCGCTTTCACTTAATAAAGAAGTATGTTCGCAACTAACGCTGCGCATTGGTCTACTCCATACGACGATCGTGACAGTCTATGTATGTGTATATATGTGTATGTGTGTGTATGTATGTATGTATGTATATATATATATATATATATATATATATATATATATATATATATATATATATATAACCAGTCAAAAGTTTGGACACACCTACTTATTCCAGGGTTTTTCTTTATTTTTACTATTTTCTACATTGTAGAATAATACTGAAGACATCAAAACTATGAAATAACACATATGGAATCATGTTGTAACCAGAAAAGTGTTAAACAAATCAAAATATATTTTATATTTGAGATTCTTCAAATAGCCACCCTTTGCCTTGAAGACAGCGTTGCACACTCTTGACATTCTCTCAACCAGCTTCATGAGGTAGTCACCTGGAATGCATTTCAAATAACAGGTGTGCCTTGTTAAAAGTTAATTTGTGGAATTTATTTCCTTCTTAATATTTAGATTTGTTTAACACTTTTTTGGTTACTACATGATTCCATGTGTTATTTCATAGTTTTGATGTCTTCACTATTATTCTACAATGTAGAAAATAGTAAAACTAAAGAAAAACCCTTGAATGAGTAGATGTGTCCAAACGTTTGACCGGTAGTGTATCTATCTAATCTATCGATCTATCTCATTGGTGGTAACCCTGTGCCTGCCAGGCTGTGTACTGTGTGGAGAAGCTGGGGATCCCCCTGGAGAAGGTGAACCCTAACGGAGGAGCCATCGCTCTGGGTCACCCTCTGGGCTGCACCGGGGCCCGCCAGGTTGTCACCCTGCTTAACGAACTCAAACGCAGGGGCAGGAGGTAAGGCTATGTGTCTAGTCTTATCGTATTTCCTCTTGTCCTATAGCTATCCTTGCTTATCATAACCCATGTTGTGTTCCCCAGGGCCTATGGTGTGGTGTCCATGTGCATCGGAACAGGGATGGGAGCTGCAGCAGTGTTTGAGTACCCTGGACCTTAGAGGGAGCTGATCAATAATAATATTGATGAAGGGCTGAAACGGCTGCAACATAATCAGCTGTTGATTCGCCATTGAGGTGTTCCTGCCCTCACTATTGAGTATTAACAGTTTCATTTATGATTAATCAGAGTGCATGGATGAGAACTGACTGATTAATCAGAGTGCATGGATGAGAACTGACTGATTAATCATTCTGTAGATTACTGTATGTTAATGCCTTGACAAAGTCTGATGAAAAGCGCCTTGCATCGTTGCTCTTTTGATATACCGCTGTACAAATCAACCTGTAAATAATCTGTGATTTTGTATGAAATGTTCAATGTTAGGGGCTGAAATGGTGATCTGGAATAACATGGGGTAGAATAGTTAGATGGTGATATGGAATAACATGGGGTAGGATAGTTAGATGGTGATATGGAATAACATGGGGTAGAATAGTTAGATGGTGATATGGAATAACATGGGGTAGAATAGTTAGATGGTGATATGGAATAACATGGGGTAGAATAGTTAGATGGTGATATGGAATAACATGGGGTAGAATAGTTAGATGGTGATATGGAATAAAGTGGCGCGCAGGTCAGCAGTTTGTTCACCCACACCCATCCACAAATGCTAATAACCCATCTGCAACCGCCCGACTATATGATAAAGACTATATGTGATAAAGACTATATGTGATAAAGACTATATGTGATAAAGACTATATGTGATAAAGACTATATGTGATAAAGACTATATGTGATAAAGACTATATGTGATAAAGTGAAAATCTGAGGACCGCACCCGACCCGACCCGACCCGACCCGACCCGACCCGAACCCGCTGTGCTCTAGTCAGACTGCAGAATGGGTTTTGTTGTTGCCTGATTTAGATGTTTCTGCTTATAATTTCCAACAGTTTGCTATTTTGTTAGTCAACTTGTCTATAATTGGATACATGTAACTTCTCTTCTGTCATTATATGTTACCCTAGAAGACTAAATAAACCTTTACTCAGCAGAATAATGTCATGGATGATAGAATGAATTCTTCAGTCTAGTTGACATCGGTAAAGTTCTCTCTGTCATCTTTCACGGAGCAAAGACGTTTAGGGACTGGGGAGAAAATACAATAACGGGATAGAGTGCCTCCCAGTGGTCTGAGGCCCTGCCTCCCAGTGGTCTGAGGCCCTGCCTCCCAGTGGTCTGAGGCCCTGCCTCCCAGTGGTCTGAGGCCCTGCCTCGCAGTAGTCTGAGGCCCTGCCTCCCAGTGGTCTGAGGCCCTGCCTCCCAGTGGTCTGAGGCCCTGCCTCCCAGTGGTCTGAGGCCCTGCCTCCCAGTGGTCTGAGGCCCTGCCTCGCAGTAGTCTGAGGCCCTGCCTCCCAGTGGTCTGAGGCCCTGCCTCCCAGTGGTCTGAGGCCCTGCCTCCCAGTGGTCTGAGGCCCTGCCTCCCAGTGGTCTGAGGCCCTGCCTCCCAGTGGTCTGAGGCCCTGCCTCCCAGTGGTCTGAGGCCCTGCCTCCCAGTGGTCTGAGGCCCTGCCTCCCAGTGGTCTGAGGCCCTGCCTCCCAGTGGTCTGAGGCCCTGCCTCCCAGTGGTCTGAGGCCCTGCCTCCCAGTGGTCTGAGGCCCTGCCTCGCAGTAGTCTGAGGCCCTGCCTCCCAGTGGTCTGAGGCCCTGCCTCCCAGTGGTCTGAGGCCCTGCCTCCCAGTGGTCTGAGGCCCTGCCTCGCAGTGGTCTGAGGCCCTGCCTCGCAGTAGTCTGAGGCCCTGCCTCCCAGTGGTCTGAGGCCCTGCCTCGCAGTAGTCTGAGGCCCTGCCTCCCAGTGGTCTGAGGCCCTGCCTCCCAGTGGTCTGAGGCCCTGCCTCCCAGTGGTCTGAGGCCCTGCCTCCCAGTGGTCTGAGGCCCTGCCTCCCAGTGGTCTGAGGCCCTGCCTCCCAGTGGTCTGAGGCCCTGCCTCCCAGTGGTCTGAGGCCCTGCCTCCCAGTGGTCTGAGGCCCTGCCTCCCAGTGGTCTGAGGCCCTGCCTCCCAGTGGTCTGAGGCCCTGCCTCGCAGTGGTCTGAGGCCCTGCCTCCCAGTGGTCTGAGGCCCTGCCTCCCAGTGGTCTGAGGCCATTAGAGATCCTGGTTCGATTCCAGGCTCTGTCGCAGCCGGCCGCAACCGGGAGACCCATGGGGCGGCGCACAATTGGCCCAGCGTGGTCCAGGGTAGGAGAGGGTTTGGCCAGCAGGGATGTTATTGTCCCATCACGCTCTAGCAACTCCTGCAGCGATGGGACAAGACTGTAACTACCAATTGGATACCTAGAAATTAAAATTGATAAAGACAGCACCTCTACAGATGGTATCTAACTGAGCATTGCAGTAAGCATTGCATTCTCTCAGTTGAACTGTAGCTCAGTTGGTAGAGCATGGCGCTTGCAACGCCAGGGTTGTGGGTTCGTTTCCAACGGGGGGCGAGTATGAAAACTGTATGCACTCACTAACTGTAAGTCGCTCTGGATAAGAGTGTCTGCTAAATGACTCCAATGTAAGATGCAGAAATAAATAAATCATATTTCTCCACTCCTGTTCCCAAGTCCAAATTTTGCCTGCATTTGGTGTATCATTTTACTGCAAGAAATGCTTAATTCTGCAGGAGAGATTATTAAGGCTATTCGCATGGAACTAGTATTCCTAGAGAACGTTCTTTCTCTTTTTTTCGATCATTTGACTTTTGTGACGGAAGCCTGGAGGTTTTCTTTCTAGTCCAGGCGATAAGCTACACTGATAACCCGAGCTTGGTTCCTACGTTTCCAAACCATCTTTGGTATAGTGTCGCCATCTTTGGTATAGTGTCGCCATCTTTGGTATAGTGTCGCCATCTTTGGTATAGTGTCGCCATCTTTGGTATAGTGTCGCCATCTTTGGTATAGTGTCGCCATGATATTTGAATTGAGGAAGTGTGATCATAATCATTAGGATATTTTAGCGATCCGCAGCCTCCCAGCCTTCAGATGTCAGCTAAACAGCTAACTTGCACTTGATATGCGTTTTTAGGCTATGGATGAGAAAGGGAACTTGTTCCAAATGTGTAGCTCTGTAGTGTGCTGCTTTGCCATCTATTAACAGCAAGGATTGCATTAAATAGGCGCAATATTTTTTATGATACATTTGGCAATGTTCAATTCATTCGCACAAAACGTATAAACTAAAGCATTCACTGTGAACGTTGATACATGTAGGCCCTTCATATATAGGCTATGGGCAGCCCTTCATATATAGGCTATGGGCAGCCCTTCATATATAGGCTATGGGCAGCCCTTCATATATAGGCTATGGGCAGCCCTTCATATATAGGCTATGGGCAGCCCTTCATATAGAGGCTATGGGCAGCCCTTCATATATAGGCTATGGGCAGCCCTTCATATATAGGCTATGAGCAGCCCTTCATATATAGGCTATGGGCAGCCCTTCATATATAGGCTATGGGCAGCCCTTCATATATAGGCTATGGGCAGCCCTTCATATAGAGGCTATGGGCAGCCCTTCATATATAGGCTATGGGCAGCCCTTCATATATAGGCTATGGGCAGCCCTTCATATATAGGCTATGGGCAGCCCTTCATATATAGGCTATGGGCAGCCCTTCATATATAGGCTATGGGCAGCCCTTCATATATAGGCTATGGGCAGCCCTTCATATATAGGCTATGGGCAGCCCTTCATATAGAGGCTATGGACAGCCCTTCATATATAGGCTATGGGCAGCCCTTCATACAGTGGGGAAAAAAAGTATTTAGTCAGCCACCAATTGTGCAAGTTCTCCCACTTAAAAAGATGAGAGAGGCCTGTAATTTTCATCATAGGTACACGTCAACTATGACAGACAAAATGAGAAAAAATATTCCAGAAAATCACATTGTAGGATTTTTAAATAATTTATTTGCAATAAATGGTGGAAAATAAGTATTTGGTCAATATCAAAAGTTTCTCAATACTTTGTTATATACCCTTTGTTGGCAATGACACAGGTCAAACGTTTTCTGTAAGTCTTCACAAGGTTTTCACACACTGTTGCTGGTATTTTGGCCCATTCCTCCATGCAGATCTCCTCTAGAGCAGTGATGTTTTGGGGCTGTCGCTGGGCAACACGGACTTTCAACTCCCTCCAAAGATTTTCTATGGGGTTGAGATCTGGAGACTCCAGGACCTTGAAATGCTTCTTACGAAGCCACTCCTTCGTTGCCCGGGTGGTGTGTTTGGGATCATTGTCATGCTGAAAGACCCAGCCACGTTTCATCTTCAATGCCCTTGCTGATGGAAGGAGGTTTTCACTCAAAATCTCACGATACATGGCCCCATTAATTTTTCCTTTACACGGATCAGTCGTCCTGGTCCCTTTGCAGAAAAACAGCCCCAAAGTATGATGTTTTCACTCCCATGCTTCACAGTAGGTATGGTGTTCTTTGGATGCAACTCAGCATTCTTTGTCCTCCAAACACGACAAGTTGAGTTTTTACCAAAAAGTTCTATTTTGGTTTCATCTGACCATATGACTTTCTCCCAATCCTCTTCTGGATGCACTCTAGCAAACTTCAGACGGGCCTGGACATGTACTGGCTTAAGCAGGGGGACACGTCTAGCACTGCAGGATTTGAGTCCCTGGCGGCGTAGTGTGTTACTGATGGTAGGCTTTGTTACTTTGGTCCCAGCTCTCTGCAGGTCATTCACTAGGTCCCCCCGTGTGGTTCTGGGATTTTTGCTCACCGTTCTTGTGATCATTTTGACCCCACGGGGTGAGATCTTGCGTGGAGCCCCAGATCGAGGGAGATTATCAGTGGTCTTGTATGTCTTCCATTTCCTAATAATTGCTCCCACAGTTGATTTCTTCAAACCAAGCTGCTTACCTATTGCAGATTCAGTCTTCCCAGCCTGGTGCAGGTCTACAATTTTGTTTCTGGTGTCCTTTGACAGCTCTTTGGTCTTGGCCATAGTGGAGTTTGGAGTGTGACTGTTTGAGGTTGTGGACAGGTGTCTTTTATACTGATAACAAGTTCAAACAGGTGCCATTAATACAGGTAACGAGTGGAGGACAGAGGAGCCTCTTTAAGAAGAAGTTACTGGTCTGTGAGAGCCAGAAATCTTGCTTGTTTGTAGGTGACCAAATACTTATTTTCCACCATAATTTGCAAATAAATTCATTAAAAATCCTACAATGTGATTTTCTGGATTTTCTTTTCTCAATTTGTCTGTCATAGTTGACGTGTACCTATGATGAAAATTACAGGCCTCTCTCATCTTTTTAAGTGGGAGAACTTGCACAATTGGTGGCTGACTAAATACTTTTTTTCCCCACTGTATATAGGCTATGGGCAGCCCTTCATATATAGGCTATGGGCAGCCCTTCATATAGAGGCTATGGGCAGCCCTTCATATATAGGCTATGGGCAGCCCTTCATATATAGGCTATGGGCAGCCCTTCATATAGAGGCTATGAGCAGCACTTTGTTCAATTTATCCAATCAGTTATTGTTTTTTTGCTCCAACCGTGAGCAACACCTGTCAAACTCAGCCAGTTCTCTCAGAACACAGGGACGTCGATTCACACGGGACCAGTATTATCAGAGGACTTTGGAGTTTGCCAAAAAACAGTAGAATATTCTGGTTAGTCAATGTCCAGATTTCAGTTTCCATTTAACCCATCTAAACAGTCGGCTGCAGTTCCCTTGACGTGCCATCAGCCTATTTGAAGTCCCATTTTGTGACTGTCGAATTTGTACAGCGCTTCACAATCTCACAGACACAGACACCACTGATATCATCCTCTTCCACCACTTCACCAAATCTTTCCAGAACAGTATTTTTATTTTTTACAAATGTGACAATGTGGTATCAGATTCAGGTCTTTATGTTCTGAATAACAGCTACAGTATTATAAAACAATAAATCATCTTTGACCTTGGCGTCCGGAACAGAGCATGTACGGTTGATAGTGAGTCATGAGTTGTGTTGTAACAAGACGTTGACGGTGTTCTCAGGTGAAAGTCCTGTACGCTGAGACTCCTGCTAAATGTCGGCTAGTAGAGACACAAATCTCTCATCGAAGGAGCCGCTTCCCTGGACCTGTATCGATAAGGGGGTCTCCCCCAGGACGCCCCTCAATACGGCTGTGGCTTGGAACTCCCTTTCGTTGCTACAGGAGACAGATTACACTTAATGATAGAGTTATGTTGTGAGAAATATGTAACCAAACCATATAGAGAAATATGTAACCAAACCATATAGAGAAATATGTAACCAAACCATATAGAGAAATATGTAACCAAACCATTTAGAGAAATATGTAACCAAACCATTTAGAGAAATATGTAACCAAACCATTTAGAGAAATATGTAACCAAACCATTTAGAGAAATATGTAACCAAACCATTTAGAGAAATATGTAACCAAACCATTTAGAGAAATATGTAACCAAACCATTTAGAGAAATATGTAACCAAACCATTTAGAGAAATATGTAACCAAACCATTTAGAGAAATATGTAACCAAACCATTTAGAGAAATATGTAACCAAACCATTTAGAGAAATATGTAACCAAACCATTTAGAGAAATATGTCTCTGATATGTAATAAACAGTAATACAGTAGTATATGTAGTTATTGTGGTGTTACCTGGCTGTTTAGCTGATCTGTACCTGGCTGTGTGTTAGTTAGGGTTAGTTACCTGGCTGTTAGTTAGGGTTAGTTACCTGGCTGTGTGTTAGTTAGGGTTGGTTACCTGGCTGTTAGTTAGGGTTAGTTACCTGGCTGTTAGTTAGGGTTGGTTACCTGGCTGTTAGTTAGGGTTAGTTACCTGGCTGTGTGTTAGTTAGGGTTGGTTACCTGGCTGTTAGTTAGGGTTAGTTACCTGGCTGTTAGTTAGGGTTGGTTACCTGGCTGTTAGTTAGGGTTAGTTACCTGGCTGTGTGTTAGTTAGGGTTGGTTACCTGTGTGTTAGTTAGGGTTAGTTAGGGTAGGGGTAATTACCTGGCTGTTAGTTAGGGTAGGGGTAATTACCTGGCTGTGTGTTAGTTAGGGTTAGTTAGGGTTGGTTACCTGTGTGTTAGTTAGGGTTAGTTAGGGTAGGGGTAATTACCTGGCTGTTAGTTAGGGTAGGGGTAATTACCTGGCTGTGTGTTAGTTAGGGTTGGTTACCTGTGTGTTAGTTAGGGTTGGTTACCTGTGTGTTAGTTAGGGTTAGTTAGGGTAGGGGTAATTACCTGGCTGTGTGTTAGTTAGGGTTAATTAGGGTTGGTTACCTGTGTGTTAGTTAGGGTTAGTTAGGGTTAGTTAGGGTTGGTTACCTGTGTGTTAGTTAGGGTTAGTTACCTGTGTGTTAGTTAGGGTAGGGGTAATTACCTGGCTGTGTGTTAGTTAGGGTTGGTTACCTGTGTGTTAGTTAGGGTTAGTTAGGGTTAGTTACCTGTGTGTTAGTTAGGGTAGGGGTAATTACCTGGCTGTGTGTTAGTTAGGGTTGGTTAGGGTTGGTTACCTGTGTGTTAGTTAGGGTTGGTTACCTGTGTGTTAGTTAGGGTTAGTTAGGGTAGGGGTAATTACCTGGCTGTGTGTTAGTTAGGGTTAGTTAGGGTTGGTTACCTGTGTGTTAGTTAGGGTTAGTTAGGGTAGGGGTAATTACCTGGCTGTGTGTTAGTTAGGGTTAGTTAGGGTTGGTTACCTGTGTGTTAGTTAGGGTTAGTTAGGGTAGGGGTAATTACCTGGCTGTGTGTTAGTTAGGGTTAGTTAGGGTTGGTTACCTGTGTGTTAGTTAGGGTAGGGGTAATTACCTGGCAGTGAAGCTGATCTGTAGGGGCTGTGTGCCAGAGGAGACAGGATACTCCAGGTGCTTCAGGACCCCACAGTCAGGAATCACTCTGAACACACCTGCCCCTTCCTCCTCCTCACCGGAGTCTGCAGGCAGAGAGAGAGTTAACATACCATCACCCAATCACAGGCGCATTTTACACCCCTTTTAGTTGGTTTGAATGCAATCTCATGCTTTTTGGATGTGCAATGTTCCCAGTACATTTCAGCATCAGATGGAACCAGGGTTCTACATGTTTTAATTCATGGTATCACTGGTGCTCCTATCTTTAAGAAGTTAGGAGCACTCCATGAAATTTAGGAGCACCAGACAATTCTTTATTTTATTCATTGAGATATAGCCTGTATTGGACCTTTATGAATTCTACTTTTACATGTTGTGCCCTAGAAACTAACATGGAACCCTGTAAAGACATGAGTTTTTTATAAAAACTCTTGGCATTCTCTCAACCAGCTTCATAAGGAATGTTTTTCCAACAGTCTTGAAGGAGTTCCCACATATGCTGAGCACTTGTTGGCTGCTTTTCCTTCACTCATCCCAAACCATCACAATTGGGTTGAGGTCGGGGGATTGTGGAGGCCAGGTCATCTGATGCAGCACTCCATCACTCTCCTTCTTGGTCAAATAGCCCTTACACAGCCTGGAGGTGTGTTGGGTCATTGTCCTGTTGAAAAACAAATGATAGTCCCACTAAGCCCAAACCAGATGGGATGGCATATCGCTGCAGAATGCTGTGGTAGCCATGCTGGTTAAGTATGCCTTGAATACTAAATAAATCACAGACAGTGTCACCAGCAAAGCACCATCACACCACCACCTCCATGCTTAATGGTGGGGACCACACATGCGGAGATCACCCGTTCACCTACTCTGCGTCTCACAAAGACACGGTGGTTGGAACCAGAAATCTCAAATTTGGACTCCAGACCATCAGAAGGAGCAGGCAGACCGCCACCGCAGTGAGACTCCCGTTCTCCATCCTGGGGATCATGTCTGGCTCTCTACCAGGAACCTCCCACTTCCCTGCAAGAAGCTGAGCCCCCGGTTTGTGGGGCTGTTCAAAGTTCTCCGGGGGGTCAACGAGGTGACGTATAGGTTACAGCTTCCCAGTGACTATCGTATCTCACCTTCTTTTCATGTCTCCCTTCTCATGCCGGTGGTTCCTGGTCCCCTGGCTGATGCTGTCCCCCATGACACCCCTCCACCCCCCCTGGACGTCGAGGGAGGTCCCGCCTATGCCGTCAGATCCCTACTGGACTCCCGACGTCGTGGGGGTCGGCTCTAGTACCTGGGGGAGGGGTACGGCCCAGAGGAGCGGTGTTGGGTTCCGGTGGAGGACTTTCTGGATCCCAACATCATCTGTGATTTCCATCTTCGCCCGACTGGCCCGCTCCTCGTCCTCAGGGCCGTCCCTCTGGCTGTCATCGCTCCTCGTCCTCAGGGCCGTCCCTCTGGCTGGCCCGCTCCTCGTCCTCAGGGCCGTCCCTCTGGCTGGCATCGCTCCTCGTCCTCAGGGCCGTCCCTCTGGCTGGCCCGCTCCTCGTCCTCAGGGCCGTCCCTCTGGCTGGCATCGCTCCTCGTCCTCAGGGCCGTCCCTCTGGCTGGCATCGCTCCTCGTCCTCAGGGCCGTCCCTCTGGCTAGCATCGCTCCTCGTCCTCAGGGCCGTCCCTCTGGCTGGCATCGCTCCTCGTCCTCAGGGCCGTCCCTCTGGCTGGCATCGCTCCTCGTCCTCAGGGCCGTCCCTGCTAGCATCGCTCCTCGTCCTCAGGGCCGTCCCTCTGGCTGGCATCGCTCCTCGTCCTCAGGGCCGTCCCTCTGGCTGGCATCGCTCCTCGTCCTCAGGGCCGTCCCTCTGGCTAGCATCGCTCCTCGTCCTCAGGGCCGTCCCTCTGGCTGGCCCGCTCCTCGTCCTCAGGGCTGTCCCTCTGGCTGGCATCGCTCCTCGTCCTCAGGGCCGTCCCTCTGGCTGGCATCGTCCTGCGGCTCGAGTAGGGGGTGTGGGGGGTCCTGTCAGGTCTCCTCCCACTCCGGTTTACTAACCTCCGGTCCTGGTAACCTTCACTACGCTCCTGCCCTTCATGATGAGGCTGGACTCCATTACCTCCCTCATTACCTCCCCTTTATCTGGCACTCCCTTAGCTTCTTTCACCAGGCAGTATTGTTTCTGTGTTTTAAGACGCTCTTCCTATGTTGTATCGTTCCATGTTCTTTGTTATATTAAACTTACCACCTGCATCTGTTCTCGACTTCCAGCGTCATCGTTACAATGGGCAAATTAAACGAATAGATTAAACCTCTTCAGAATGGCAATTCTGACAAACTCCAAGCATTGATTATGCAAGAATGGGCTGCCATCAGTCAGGATGTGGCCCAGAAGTTAATTGACAGCATGCCAGGGCGGATTGCAGAGGTCTTGAAAAAAAAAGGGTCAACACTGCAAATATTGACTATTTGCATAAACTTAATGTAATTGTCAATAAAAGCCTTTGACACTTATGGAACGCTTGTAATTATACTTCAGTATACCATAGTAACATCTGACAGAAATATCTCATAACACTGAAGCAGTGTTCAGCTGCGCACTGATGTCGTGTGACGTAGGTTACTTGAATTCA